>WSYH01011752.1:0-20204 GCA_036426205.1 Ascaphus truei
GATAACATCGCATTAGACACTGTGCATCATGTAACTCTCCTTATCCCCTTGAACGCCTCCTATTGTAAACACACAAATATGATACATCTCATTATAATCTGTCATCATATTAATTTCTCCTCCCTAACTCCTCCTATTGTACACACAGTATATGTTATCATCTCATTATAATCTGTGCCTCATGTAACTCTCCCTCCCTAACTCCTAACTCCTCCTATAGTACTCACAGATATAATACACATCATTATAATCTGTGCATCATGTAACTCCCCCTAAACTCCTCCTATTGTACACACAGAATCTCATTATAATCTGTGCATCATGTAACTCTCCCTAACCTCCTCCTATTGTCAACAGAATATGTTACATCTCATTATATTGTGCATATTCAACTCCTCCCTAACTCCTAACTCCTCCTATAGTACTCACACAGAATATAATACATCATTATAATCTGTGCATCATGTAACATCCTCCCTAACTCCTCCTATTGTACACACAGAATATGATACATCTCATAAATCTGTGCATCGTGTAACTCCTCCTAACTCCTCCTATTGTACATACAGAATATGATACATCTCATTATAATCTGTGCATCATGTAACTTCTCCCTAACTCCTCCTCTTGTACACACTGCAACGGTGCTCGCCACAAACAGGACAAAACCCGCGAGGCCGAGGTGGGGATTTAGAATACACCAACCCGCAGCTGCGATATTGCATCCAGTGTGCAGATCCGTAGTCGTGTAGCCGGGTCAGGGTAGGAGAAGTAGGATGTGTTGATACTCGCCATGGATCTAGCGTTGGAGATGTAGAATAGTCGATGTGTGTAGCTGAGGTCAAGGGTGTAGAGAAGGTGGGAGTCCAGCTACGAAGCAGAGGGCGTGGATAAGAGAAGGTGGGAGTCCAGCTACGAAGCAGAGGTGTGGATAGAGAGAAGGTGGGAGTCCAGGTACGAACAGAGGCGGTGGATAAGAGAAGGTGGGTCCAGCTACAAGCAAGGGCGTGGATAAGAGAGGTGGGAGTCCAGGTATGAAGCTGAGGGCGTTGATAAATAGAAGGTGGAGTCCAGTATAAGCAGAGGGCGTGGATAGAGAGGTGGGAGTCCAGGTATGAAGCAGAGGGCGTGGATAAGAGAAGGTGGGAGTCCAGTTGAAGCAGAGGGCGTGGATAAAGAGGTGGGGTCCAGGTATGAAGCAGGAAGGGCGTGGCTAAGAGAAAGGTGGGAGTCCAGGTATGAAGCTGAGGGCGTGGATAAAAAAGGTGGGAGTCCAGTATGAGCAGAGGGCGTGATAAGAGAAGGTGGGATCCAGGTATGAACTGAGGTGGAGTATACTAGGATTTCATAAACATTACAACACAACATTACAACAATACAAAAAAACAATAAGATACACAGAAAAAATACTTTTACACAAAATTGTTTTTCGTTTTGCTCATCATACTTATGATTTCAAAATTCACACATTAATACAATAATATTAAAAAGAAAAACAGATAATATCATTTTCAAAGATAACATCAGAACTATCACACCACATCTTCCTAGCAGAATCTGCATAAAATTCCCCATTCACCATCTCCCCATCAACTATACTGTCATATTCCTCAAGGGCTAAAGTATCTGTGTTTAATCGCAAAATAAATTCTCGGTTCTTAATTCTTTATTCGTCTCAGCTTCTAATTTGTCCATCATCATCAATTTATTCAGATAATCGTTTAAAATATCTAAAGTGGAGGGTTTCAGGCTTTATCCATTTCACCATCTCTGCTAGCCTGGGGACAGTGTTCCTTACATTGACATCTTTCCAACTTTCCATATTTCCAACAGCAAGCTAAGGGCCTTTTATTGTAGTTACCCCAATAACTTCTTGTATATTCTGCAGGACTTTATCCCCAAAAAATCAGAAATAACCAGACAATCCCACAAACAGTGTTTTAAATCTGCCCTTTCCTGGGGACACTTCGGCCACTTATTTTTAGATTTCTCTACACCCCCTTATAATTGAGATATTCGAAAGCATAATAGGCCTTATGCAGTATCTTATATTGCATCTCCCTCCACTCCTCAGGAATTATCCATTTTCCTAACCCAGTTAACCCTTCGAGTAATTCCCCTTTAATTCCTGGAAATCTTTTTCCCACCTATTGAACATTTTTCTTAGATCCTTCCCATAGTCCTCGTCCCTAATCCAATCATATAAATCAAACTAGCGACTGGCTGGCAGTTTATTTTCAAGTATAGTTAAGGCAATAAAGCTGTTACCAATTTTCACTTCCACAAACCTGTCGTCTCAGTTTGTTAGTGGGGGGTAAGGAAACCACGCGGTAGGCACACTCAGCCTTTAGGTGCTCCAGTGCCTGCACTGTGGATCACTGTGATTTTTTTTTTTCTTTTTTCTTGATTTTTTCCCGCGCGATTTTTGCTTTGCAGAGCGAGGCTCACTGGAGCTCAGCAATCTGTGTCCATCCTCCCTGGTGCCATAACAGGAAGTCCCACAAAACCGTGCAAAGGGCGGTAATTCTGAAAGAAAAATATAACTAACTGGCTGTATAAATAGGTTCTGCTTTTAAATGCCTACTGACACTGGAGTTAGTGCAGGGATTTGCAACTACAGTCCTCAAGGGCCATCAAACAGGTCAGGTCTTCATGATATCCCCCTGCTTCACACTGATGGCTCAATCAGTGGCTCAGTCTTCCACTGAGCCACTGCTTAGCTATACCTGTGCTGAAGCAGGATATTCTGAATACCTGACCTGTTGGTGGCCCTTAAAACTGGAGTTGCCCACCCCTGATTTTAGTGTCATCTTCCTCGTATGGTGCTGTCTCACACATGAGATCCCTGGAAGTGAGATGGGTGCTCTGTACTGAAACTGAACAAGGCAGCAAACTAGCGCCTTAAATCCCTGGTCATTAACTCCCATCTAACGTAACGGTGCAGACGTTTGCAAAGCAGACACTGGGCTTTCATATAATTGCTAATGCTTGCGAGCAAATTCTGTACGACACTCATGGCTTCTATGCAATTAGTGAATCCTGTTGCAGCAATTCTGCTACGCTCCAAGAAGTGATACTTAAAAGCTTTATTTTCTCTTTATGTCCTCGATAATAACGTACACAGTAACACTGTTCGGGAGAGCTGACGGAATCCGTAAGCCAACGTGTCTCTCCTTTGAGAACATTTTCATTCGCTGCATTGCACAGCTACAGACAGCCCAGCAGACTAGAATACAAATGTTCACTCCCAGCAACTGCTTATTCCATCACAGCCAGGCCCCAGATGATAATGGGCCTGATTATAATCATATGTCAAGGAGAAGGTTGTGGTCTACTGGTAAAGCCCAGTGCTAACTCAACTAATTCTCGCAGTGTGAGCTCCAGCAATACAACTCAACCATCTAATTGTATTTGTTATCCATCCGCCGCTTACTCTCCTCTTGTCTTCATTTACATTTCTTTAGTGTGACTGACGATTTGAAATAGCTTTTCCAACATATGCTGCCTTTCTTCACCTAAAACTAATTTCGAGGCAGTTGCTTCTGTCCCTTGCAGTCATTCACATCTATTAGTGATGTCTTTATGACCTTGGGGGGTGACGGAGGGGAGAGACTTTAGGAAGAGGATGCAGCGACAACAGGACCAACGTTATTTTTTTTTTTCATCCTGCATAGTATTTTATTATCTTACTAACTACAATTAGCCATATACGATACCATGCAAGACTGCAGCCTAGACGGTTGTGTGAGTCTCATATTGTACGTGTATGTGTAGCTGCTTCGTACATACGGAGTTCAAATCTCACCTCAGGCCACTTCCACTGCAAGACCCAGCAGGATTTATTTTGGGCCATGTTCCTGAGCTGTGTTAGCTGTAATGGGTCATGGGATGACATAGGACTTGGCCGTAACCTGCCTAGACACAATTTAGTAAATATGACTCGTTATTTCCTTAACTTTCATAGTTCGTTCGACACAAATCAAATCGTGCAGTTTTCCCCGAAACATAGTGCCAACATGATAATTTGTATCAGTTTTCATCATAGGGGCACAGATGTATAAGCTAGTAAATTATGTCTCTACATTTGGTGCAGATTTTTCAGTAGAAGAGATCCCACCATCTAACTGACTAGTTATAGGTAGGGATGACGGTTGACAGGTGGCTTCTCCTAAAAATACAGAACACTATGGTGAAAGGTGTGACTCGCTTGAGATGCACACTCATGCCCCCCTCTCACACCATTCCATGCTCTTTTCCTCCTCTATTTGGCCCCACCGCCAGCTCCAGACACCTCCTTCTGATTGGTTGTAATCCCCCAGCCGCGCCAATCAGGAGGAGGGAAGCTCCCCAGCCCCCTAGTAGCCCTGGTCGGTAATCCCGCAGTCCCCAAGCCAATCAGGTCCACTATGGCCCAGAGAGTAATACCGACACATACTGTCCAATTACCCTCATTTTTTACCTTGACAGTGTCCAAATACACAGGACAGTACGGGTTCAATACTGGACATATGGCAACCCTAGTTATAGGTGCAAACTCTGATTCACCTCATTATAATATGGCAAACCCTACTTTTTCCATAACCACTCACAGTTGCAGTGGAGCAGAGCCTTTATAACATTGTGGGGTTATTCTTAACCGATACAGCCCCGATCACAGTTTAATGAAAACCCCCCATTGACGCAAAGTGAACGGAGTTAAAAAAAAGCAACAGTGCACATGTTTTTGGAGCAGTCTGCGACACCTCCTTTAGTCTACCTGTGAAAATAAGACAGCAAGAATATCAACCACAAGACGTCATCCTGTTGCACACAGCCCTGTGACATGCTGTGTAATACACTCTGTACTGCAGTTCTAGTGATTTCCACTCAGTTTTGCTTACAGTGATGTTCCCTCCTAATGTTCACATCCCTTTAATTGTTTCCATTACTCTGTGCTAATGCACAATATATTTTCTTCGCTGTCAGGCCTGTGAAGCCGTTTCAAGCCCACAACCTCTGTAATAACACGCTTTTTACAAAATCGCAACTTAATATGGGCTTCTATGTCTCTACACAAGAAGACACAACAGGCCTGTAGCTTCCATACCCATTAGAGCGGCTTTCACTGCAAGTTCTTTTAAGCTGTCAGGTTGGTTGGAAGAAGCCTTTTGGGTTTGTTCTGTGCTGAAGAGAAATAGACACTTTGTGACAGGTGCTGTAAATGACGTTATTTCTTAATTTCTTATTTTACAGGGCACGCAAAGTAAATTAAGCTCTGAAACCTATTATTACAATCCTTTTCACAATGGGTTTTGATATTAATAATAAAAATCATATCATAACATATAATACATAACATAAGGCAGGATAATGACGGTATCTGTTTTAAGATAATCATGAGCGATTGATTTCCCTGCTCTCCTCTTGCACTGAGCTCTGTCTGGTCTCCTCTCTGCACCCTGTGGACAGGATACATCAAACTCTGTTAAAATGGAGTTATAATACACACCCTCCCAAAAGAATGACAAGCATTATTACACATGTTAAGTTGGTATTCATCAACATTGCAGTAATAATTTACCGGGTGCGATATTCGACCAAAAATCGCTATAATACGGTGAATTAACGGCGGCCAAATGTTGTTCATGACCCTTATTGTGATCATATTTGTATCCTAGGTTTCTGGTATAACTATTTACAGAAACCTACGTTAGAAATAACATTAGCATGTTTGATGCCTGTTTGGTTACCAAGGTATACCACATATACCAAAGGTGTTATATACATTTTATTGTATTGATCATCTCTTTGCCCACTTTAGTGCCATGCTATTACCCCCTCCCCTCCTCCCCCCAAGTAGGCCTAACCACCCTCCCTGGGGCAACTGCCCCTACACGCACGACACAACCCACCCCTCCCCGTCTAGATTAATGCCCCCAAGAACCTTATTGGCCAATGTTGCTAATAGTGGTTTGGGGCATTAAAAAAACAAACACAAACAAGAACAATTAAAATGCATTTAAACAAACCCATTGATTGCCACTGTGGATCCTAAGGCCCTCTCAATGGCATATTGGTAACTTGTAATACCACAAAATACATTAACTATATTAAAAAAACATTGATAACCTCCTTTCAGTACCTTAGTAGCTAACTGATAAGGTAATGAAGGATTGACACCGCAGATCGAGCGTATATTTTAACTACCTTCGATTAAACATTATATTCCAAAAGATATCACGCATTTTGGAATTCCCAGACTAACCCTTTTGAACGGATACTGTATGTAGACATAGGAAAGGCTGGATCACTAAAGGGTATTCAGAATAATAACACACAGGAAAATGTCTCCCCATCTACATATGAGAAGATGGGCAGAGGAACTATATTTGGTCATAAAAAAATGAGGACTGGGAGACATTTGGGACAATGCTACCAAACATACAATTTGTCCGATGACAAGGAGAACATCTACAAAATTAAATTTCGTTGGTACTTAAACTCCACAAAGATTGTACCAATTTTCCAGAAACTCAGAATTATGTGGAGGAAACATGGAAAATAAGATACTGTATGACCCATATTTTGTGTCTGTTGCCATCAATACAAATACTGGCTAATCATTCAAAACCTTATAAAAGATACAGTGATGATCACAAACACCTCTAGACCCCAGTAATATACCTATTAGCTAAGCAATAGAGAATATAGGCCGCTATATTGAAGATTGTATCACACCATCTACGCAGCTAGATGGCGATGCAGCGGCGACAGTGACGTCAGGCCTGCGTCACTGCAAGAAAATCAAATTGAGATGACTTCCAGCGATCGCGCCAACCGTCGCGCCTACTATAAGCAGCGCATGCGATGGGCAATGCATTTGTTTTGACGCGACAGTTTGGCTGTCAACCCGTTGCCATCACTATAAGCGCAGCCTAAACCATACATTAATAGTTTAAAAATCGTGGGATTTCTTGAATAGCAAATTAGAATGAACACAGTCCCTTTCCTTCTCTTAAAACACAAGGGCAAACAAAATGAAGCAAAAATTAAGAGGACCGTTCATGGAAGTCTATACAGAGAAAAAGACCCAGATATATTAGGTTTCATTAGGATTATTACGATTATCAACTGAAGGCTACTTTGTCTATTCGGCCAGCCGGATCATGTAACTTCTCCCTAACGCCTCCTATTGTACACACAGAATATGATACATCTCATTATAATCTGTGCATCATGTAATTTCTCCCTAACTCCTCCTATTGTACACACAGTATATGTTACATCTCATTATAATCTGTGCATCATGTAACTCCTCCCTAACTCCTAACTCCTCCTATAGTACTCACAGAATATAATACATCATTATAATCTGTGCATCATGTAACTCCTCCCTAACTCCTCCTATTGTACACACAGAATCTCATTATAATCTGTGCATCATGTAACTCCTCCCTAACTCCTCCTATTGTACACACAGAATATGTTACATCTCATTATAATCTGTGCATCATGTAACTCCTCCCTAACTCCTAACTCCTCCTATAGTACTCACAGAATATAATACATCATTATAATCTGTGCATCATGTAACTCCTCCCTAACTCCTCCTATTGTACACACAGAATATGATACATCTCATAATAATCTGTGCATCGTGTAACTCCTCCCTAACTCCTCCTATTGTACATACAGAATATGATACATCTCATTATAATCTGTGCATCATGTAACTTCTCCCTAACTCCTCCTCTTGTACACACTGCAACGGGTGCTCGCCACAAACAGGACAAAACCGCGAGGCCGAGGTGGGGATTTAGAATACACCAACCCGCAGCTGCGATATTGCATCCAGTGTGCAGATCCGTAGTCGTGTAGCCGGGTCAGGGTAGGAGAAGTAGGATAGTGTTGATACTCGCCATGATCTAGCGTTGGAGATGTAGAATAGTCGATGTGTGTAGCTGAGGTCAAGGTGTAGAGAAGGTGGGAGTCCAGCTACGAAGCAGAGGGCGTGGATAAGAGAAGGTGGGAGTCCAGCTACGAAGCAGAGGGCGTGGATAAGAGAAGGTGGGAGTCCAGGTACGAAGCAGAGGGCGTGGATAAGGAAGGGGAGAGAGTCCAGCTACGAAGCAGAGGGCGTGGATAAGGAAGGTGGGAGTCCAGGTATGAAGCTGAGGGCGTTGTGAAAGAGAAGGTGGAGTCCGTTGAAGGCAGAGGCGTGGATAAGAGAGGTGGGAGTCCAGGTATGAAGCAGAGGGCGTGGATAAGAGAAGGTGGGAGTCCAGGTATGAAGCAGAGGGCGTGGATAAGAGAAGGTGGGAGTCCAGGTATGAAGCAGAGGGCGTGGATAAGAGAAGGTGGGAGTCCAGGTATGAAGCTGAGGGCGTGGATAAGAGAAGGTGGGAGTCCAGGTATGAAGCAGAGGGCGTGGATAAGAGAAGGTGGGAGTCCAGGTATGAAGCTGAGGTGGAGTATACTAGGATTTCATAAACATTAAACAACAACATTACAACAATACAGAAAAAAAACAATAAGATACACAGAAAAATATACTTTTACACAAAATTGTTTTTCGTTTTGCTCATCATACTTATGATTTCAAAATTCAACACATTAATACAAATAATATTAAAAAGAAAAAACAGATAATAGCATTTTCAAAGATTAACATCAGAACTATCACCACATCTTCCTAGCAGAATCTGGCATAAAATTCCCCATTCACCATCTCCCCCATCAACAATATACTGTCATATTTCCTCAAGGGCTAAAGTATCTGTGTTTAATCGCAAAATAAATTCTCGGTTCTTAATTCTTTATTCGTCTCAGCTTCTAATTTGTCCATCATCATCAATTTATTCAGATAATCGTTTAAAATATCTAAAGTGGAGGGTTCAGGCTTTATCCATTTCACCATCTCTGCTAGCCTGGGGACAGTGTTCCTTACATTGACATCTTTCCAACTTTCCATATTTCCAAACAGCAAGGCTAAGGGCTCTTTTATTGTAGTTACCCCAATAACTTCTTGTATATTCTGCAGGACTTTATCCCAAAAATCAGAAATAACCAGACAATCCCACAAACAGTGTTTTAAATCTGCCCTTTCCTGGGGACACTTCGGGCACTTATTTTTAGATTTCTCTACCCCCTTATAATTGATATCGAAAGCATAATAGGCCTTATGCAGTATCTTATATTGCATCTCTCTCCACTCCTCAGGAATTATACATTTTCCTAACCCGAGTTAACCCTTCGAGTAATTCCCTTTAATTCCTGGGAAATCTTTTTCCCACCTATTGAACATTTTTCTTAGATCCTTCCCATAGTCCTCGTCCCTAATCCAATCATATAAATCAAACTAGCGACTGGCTGGCAGTTTATTTTCAAGTATAGTTAAGGCAATAAAGCTGTGACCAATTTTCACTTCCACAAACCTGTCGTCTCAGTTTGTTAGGTGGGGTGTAAGGAAACCACGCGGTAGGCACACTCAGCCTTTAGGTGCTCCAGTGCCTGCACTGTGGATCACTGTGATTTTTTTTCTTTTTTCTTGATTTTTTCCCGCGCGATTTTGCTTTGCAGAGCGAGGCTCACTGGAGCTCAGCAATCTGTGTCCATCCTCACTGGTGCCATAACAGGAAGTCCCACAAAACACGTGCAAAGGGCGGTAATTCTGAAAGAAAAATATAACTAACTGGCTGTATAAATAGGTTCTGCTTTAAATGCCTACTGACACTGGAGTTAGTGCAGGGATTTGCAACTACAGTCCTCAAGGGCCATCAACAGGTCAGGTCTTCATGATATCCCTGCTTCAGCACTGATGGCTCAATCAGTGGCTCAGTCTTCCACTGAGCCACTGCTTGAGCTACCTGTGCTGAAGCAGGGATATTCTGAATACCTGACCTGTTGGTGGCCCTTAAAAACTGGAGTTGCCCACCCCTGAGTTAGTGTCATCTTCCTCGTATGTGCTGTCTCACACATGAGATCCCTGGAAGTGAGATGGGTGCTCTGTACTGAAACTGAACAAGGCAGCAGAACTAGCGCCTTAAATGCCTGGTCATTAACTCCCATCTAACACGTAACAGGTGCAGACGTTTGCAAAGCAGACACTGGGCTTTCATGATAATTGCTAATGCTTGCGAGCAAATTCTGTACAGCACTCATGGCTTCTATGCCAATTAAGTGAATCCTGTTGCAGCAAATTCATGCTACGGCTCCAAGAAGTGATACTTAAAAGCTTTCATTTTCTCTTTATGTCCTCGATAATAACGTACACAGTAAACACGTGTTCGGGAGAGCTGACGGAATCCGTAAGCCAACGTGTCTCTCCTTTGAGAACATTTTCATTCGCTGCATTGCACAGCTACAGACAGCCCTAGCAGACTAGAATACAAATGTTCACTCCCAGCAACTGCTTTATCCATCACAGGCCCCAGAAGATAATGGGCCTGATTATAATCATATGCAAGGAGAAGGTGTGGTCTACTGGATAAAGCACAAGTGCTAACTCAACTAATTCTGCAGTGTGAGCTCCAGCAATACAACTCAACGCTAATTTGTATTTGTTTATCCATCCGCCGCTTACTCTCCTCTTGTCTTCATTTACATTTCTTTATTGTGACTGACGAATTTGAAATAGCTTTTCCAACATATGCTGCTCCTTTCACCTAAAACATAATTTCGAGCAGGTTGCTTCTGTCCCTTGCAGTCATTCACATCTATTAGTGATGTCTTTATGACCTTGGGGGGTGACGGAGGGGAGAGACTTTAAGGGAAGAGGATGGCAGCGACAACAGACCAACGTTATTTTTTTTTTTCATCCTGCATAAGTATTATTAGTATTCTTACTAAACTAAATTAGCACCATACGATACCATGCAAGACTGCAGCCTAGACGGTTGTGTGAGTCTCATATTGTACGTGTATGTGTAGCTGCTATACAGTACGTCAGAGGTTCAAATCTCACCTCAGCCACTTCCACTGCAAGACCCAGCAGGATTTATTTTGGGCCATGTTACTGAGCTGTGTTAAGCTGTAATGGGTCATGGGATGACATAGGACTTGGCCGTAACCTGCCTAGCACAATTTAGTAAATATGACTCGTTATTTCCTTTAACTTTCATAGTTCGTACACAAATCAAAATCGTGCAGTTTTCCCCGAAACATAGTGCCAACATGATAATTGGTATCAGTTTTCATAGGGGCACAGATGTATAAGCTAGTAAATTATGTCTCTTACATTTGGTGCAGATTTTTCAGTAGAAGAGATCACCTCCAACTGAACTAGTTATAGGTAGGGATGACAGGTTGACAGGTGGCTTCTCCAAAAATACAGAACACTATGGTGAAAGGTGTGACTCGCTTGAGATGCACACTCATGCACCCCTCTCACCATTCCATGCTCTTTCCTCCTCTATTTGGCCCCACCGCCAGGCTCCAGACACCTCCTTCTGATTGGTTGTATTACCCAGCAGCGGCCAATCAGGAGGAGGGAAGCTGCCCAGCCCCCTAGTAGCCCTGGTCGGGTAAATCCCGCAGTCCTCCAAGCCAATCAGGTCACTATGCCCAGAGAGGTAATACCGGACACATACATGTCCAATATTACCTCTCATTTTTTACTTGACAGTGTCCAAATACAGGACAGTACGGGTTCAATACTGGACATATGGCAACCCTAGTTATAGGTGCAAACTCTGATTCACCTCATTATAATATGGCAAACCCTACTTTTTCCATAACCACTCACAGTTGCAAGTGGAGCAGAGCACCTTTATACATTGGGGGGTTATTCATTAAACCGATACAGCCCCGATCACAGTTTAATGAATAACCCCCCATTGACGCAAAGTGAAGCGGAGTTAAAAAAAAAGCAACATGCACCTGTTTTTGGAGCAGTCTGCGACACCTCCTTTAGTCTACCTGTGAAATAAGACAGCAAAGAATATCAACCACAAGACGTCATCCTGTTGCACACAGGCCCTGTGACATGCTGTGTAGTACACTCTGTACTGCAGTTCTATGATATTCCACTCAGTTTTGCTTACAGTGATGTTCCCTCCTAATGTTCACTCCCTTTAATTGTTTCCATTACTCTGTGCTAATGCACAATATATTTCTTCAGCTGTCAGGCCTGTGAAGCCGTTTCAGCCCACAACCTCTGTAATAACACAGCTTTTTACAAAATCGCAACTTAATATGGGCTTCTATTGTTCTCTACACAAGAAGAGCACAAACAGGCCTGTAGCTTCCATACCCATTAGCGGCTTTCACTGCAAGTTCTTTTAAGCTGTCAGGTTGGTTGGAAGAAGCCTTTTGGGTTTGTTCTGTGCTGAAGAGAAAATAGACACTTTGTGACAGGTGCTGTAAATGACGTTATTTCTTAATGTCTTATTTTACAGGGCACGCAAAGTAAATTAAGCTCTGAAACCTATTATTACAATCCTTTTCACAATGGTTTTGATATTATATAATTATATCTAAATTGAATTACATATACATAAGGCAGGATAATACGGTAGCTTGTTTTAAGATTAATCATGAAGCGATTGATTTCCCTGCTCTCCTCTTGCACTGAGCTCTGTCTGGTCTCCTCTCTGCACCCTGTGGACAGGATACATCAAACTCTGTTAAAATGGAGTTAATATCACACCCAGTCCCCAAAAGAATGACAAGCATTATTACACAATGTTAAGTTGGTATTCATCAACATTGCAGTAATAATTTACCAGGTGCGATATTCGACCAAAATCGCTATACGGGAATTAACGCGGCCAAATGTGTTCATGACCCTGTATTGTGATCATATTTGTATCCTAGGTTTCTGTAATAACTATTATTACAGAAACCTACGTTAGAAATAACATTAGCATGTTTGATGCCTGTTTGGTTACCAAGGTATACCACATATACCAAAGGTGTTAATACATTTTATTGAATAGATCATCTCTTTGCCCACTTTAGTGCCATGCTATTAGCCCCCTCCCCTCCTCCCCCCAAGTAGGCCTAACCACCCTCCCTGGGGCAACTGCCCCCTACACGCACGACAAACCCACCCTCCCCCGTCTAGATTAATGCCCAAGAACCTTATTGGCCAAATGTTGCTAATAGTGGTTTGGGGCATTAAAAAAACAAAACACAAACAAGAACAATTAAAATGCATTTAAAACAAACCCATTGATTGCCACTGTGGATAACTAGGCCCTCTCAATGGCAATAATTGGTAACTTGTAATACACAAAAATACATTAACTATATTAAAAAAACATTTATAACCTCCTTTCAGTACCTTAGTAGCTAACTGATAAGGTAATGAAGGATTTACCCAGATCAGAGCTATTTTACTACCTTCAGATTAAACATTATATCCAAAAGATATCACGCAATTTGGAATTCCCAGACTCAACCCATTTTGAACGGATACTGTATGTAGACATAGGAAAGGCTGGATCACTAAAGGGTATTCAGAATTAATAACACACAGGAAAATGTCTCCCCATCTACATATGAGAAGATGGGCAGAGGAACTATATTTGGACATAAAAAAATGAGGACTGGGAAGACATTTGGGACAATGCTACCAAACAATCAATTTGTGCGATGACAAAGGAGAACATCTACAAAATTAAATTTCGTTGGTACTTAACTCCACAAAGATTGTACCAGATTTTTCCAGAAACATCAGAATTATGCTGGAGGAAACATGGAAAAATAAGATACTGTATGACCCATATTTTGTGTCTGTTGCCATCAATACAAAAATACTGGCTAATCATTCAAAAACTTATAAAAGATACAGTGATGATCACAACACCTCTAGACCCAGTAATATACCTATTAGCTAAGCATATAGAGAATATAGGCCGCTATATTGATAGACTTGTATCACACATACTAACAGCAGCTAGATGGCGATGCAGCGGCGACAGTGACGTCAGGCTGCGGTCACTGCAAAAATCAAATTGAGATGACTTCCAGCGATCGCGACCAAGCCGTCGCGCCTACTATAAGCGCATGCGATGGCGGCAATGCATTTGTTTTGACGCGACATTGCTGTCACCGTTGCCATCACTATAAGCGCAGCCTAAACCATACAGTTAAGAGGTTTAATAAATCGTGGGATTCTTGAATAGAAATTTAGAATGAACACAGTCCATTTCCTTCTCTTAAAAACACAAGGGCAAACAAAAATGAAGCAAAAATTAAGAGGACCGTTCATGGAAAAGTCTATACAGAGAAAAAGATCAGATATATTAGGTTTCATTAGGATTATTACTATTATAAACTGAAGGCTAATTTGAAGAATGGGATTTGATTAGATTGTTGTGATATATAAGCTCTGTAATGTAAAGAGTAGAATTTCACTTCCCCCTCCTATCCCTTTTCATTATTGTATTCCCCAACACAGTTTTATAAATAACTCCCATTGATGCAAAGGGACATAGCGTCAAAATAAGGCAACATGCACCTGTTTTTGTAGCAATGCTCCAATCTGCGACACCTCTACCAGTAAAGTAGGACAGCAAAGAATATCAACCAAGAGACATCATTGTGTTGCACACACAGGCAAAATATGTCAGAAAGCTCAGCTCCTTAACTTACCCACCCTCCTAGCCACATTTTAGATCCATGCTTTGCTGTAAGTCTCCCATCACACCCCTTAGATGGGTAAGCACTTCAAGCCAGAGACTCCCTTCTCTCAAACTTTACTTTGATACCTGATGTACCTTTCCCAGTTCTGTATTATATTCCCCTGTGTTATGTCTTATTTAGTAGCAATGTAAAATGCTGTGTACATGGTACTATATGAAGATATACTTACTGTCCAACTTGAATTTACATTGTTAGCTCTGTGAGGAAAGAACTTAACACCAGTGCACTCTCGCGTAAGATCATTTTAAATAGGTTTGATTTTGGTGAGTGGCACTTCAATATAAATCATTCATCATAAATAAAGTAGAAGTATTATTTTTTAATGGTCCCTGCATTTTTGTTGGTAGAGCTGATGGGGACAGCTAAAGTAACAGAACTTAAATATGCATGTGATATATTCAGGGGACACAAAGGAGGACAAGCTGACAATTAATACTAAAGACCAAGACCTGTCAAAGGTTGTTCATTAAGGAGAAAAAAAATTAACAAGCAGCATGAGCCAAATGGTCTTTATTTGC
This sequence comes from Ascaphus truei, assembly GCA_036426205.1. NCBI lineage: Eukaryota > Metazoa > Chordata > Amphibia > Anura > Ascaphidae > Ascaphus > Ascaphus truei. The sequence goes on from WSYH01011752.1 coordinate 15,144, forward strand.
CACCGGTTTCTATGTTTCTCTCATGTGAAGAAGCTATAAAATGTGTTGATTAAAAAAAAAAAAAAAAACTCAAGGCAAACTCCTTTGAAAATAATAACAGTTTATATATCTTGTACAGCCAAGTGAAAAAGATGGAAAACAAAAATCTGATGCACAATGGATAAAAGATAAAAGATGACCTTCACAAGAAAGGCATTGCAGGCTCGTTGCCTAAGAAAGCCGAGCTTGGGAAACTGTTCAAAGGTGAAATCTCTGATAGCTGAACAATAAGCTGCATAAAGAATTGAACAAACACATACAGTACGTAGGGGCCGATTCACAAAGCAGTGATAAGTGGTTTTAAGTGCGATAAATGCCTTTGTAGCGCGATTCTGCCTGCTGTGCGATTGACAAAGCAGTGATAACAGTGCAGTATCGCGCTATAATGGCTTTCTATCACCAAAATACAGATCAGTGATAAAAAAGTTGTACGATAGGCCAAAAAATGGCAAACACGCCGTTGTTTGCCATTAAGCGCTATTCACAAAGCAGTGATAACTGATTCGTACAATAAAAGCTCACCATTTCTTTTCACCAGCTAAAGGCTGCTGCAGAAAAATGGAGAAATGCATAAAAACATTTTTTTTCTTGCACATCATTAATTCAAGAGGCCGGCGGGGGCCCCACAGGGGTCCCTGAGTGGTCCCAGCAGGTGTCTGGGGGTCCTCTGGTGGTCTCCGAGGGTGTCCGTGGGCCCTTGGGTATTCCCTGTTGGTGTCAAGGGGATTCCATGTGGTCCTCGTGGTGTCTGAGGGCCCCACAGGGTACCTGGGTGGTCCCCACGGGTGTCCGTGGGCTTCCAGATGTTTCCCGTGGCTGTTCGGGGGTGTCCGCTGGCCTGCGGTACCAATCCTGTGCCCAAATTTTTTTCCCCAACACTTTGAAATAAATACACCTTCTTCCCCCCCCCCCTCCCCACTAACACATACAGAACAGTAATGGGCAAAATTACTATTATCCAGATATGAATAATAGTGCATTTACCCATTTAAAATAAAACATTAACCAGCAGAAATAAAGTATATAAAACTTGCACTCACCCCTGCCAGTCTGCCACGATGAAGGCATCCTCATCCTCATCACGTCCATGTCCTCCGTTGCAAGAAACAATACAATAAAAAATACAATCTAATGGACTCTAACCCTTTAATCACCTTAGTGGTTAGTAACCGCTATAGTAATTAAGGGGTTAACCCATCCTCCTCCACTACCCACCCAGGAGGCATAACCACCCTCCCCAGGCAACTATCCCAACTCTCCACCCATTCATTTGTACCGTGTGTTCATCATGCTCATATAATATTGGCATGATTTAACACTATAGCAATAAATGGTGAAGCTAAAAAAAAAGGCGCAAAATAAAACACATTATATAGAGAACTAAACACATTACAAATGCCAATAAACCAATTGATTGGCACAGTGGATACGTAATGCCCATATAATATGGACATGATTTAACACTATGACGGTCAATGGTCTACCTAAAAAATAAAAAAACACCAGCAATATCCAATGTACTGAAAACAATCACCAAATAAACAATAATAAACAAGTAAACATAATAAAATGACCATCAATCAATTAAGCAAATACCAAATAAACACCAGAATTAACAACTAAAACACCAAAATGAAACCATCAATAAATAAAAGAAAGCTCCAAATAAACACCATCATTCAAAATCTAAAGACCAAAAATAAACCACAATTAAAAAGCAAACACCAAAAACAACAATTGAAAACACCACAAAAAATGCCAAAACACAAAAAAAATCAAAACACAAAATAAATAACATAAAAATGTCAAGCCAAAGAACCAAAATACATTTAAAATACATAAAAGCAAGCATTTGCCAATAAAGCATTGCTTGTCACTGTATGTATGTATGGCCCTAAAGGGGCATACATAAGTACATTTGCAATCAGTAAGCAACAAAAAATTTTTTAATTAAAATTAAAATACAATGGAAAAAAACCTGTAAAAGAAACATAACATACATTCAATGTTTTCTTACCCTCCGATTCCCGTGGTCTTAGCAAGCTCTCGAACAAATCCACGATCCAAAACAGCAACGGGCCACAAGTAAAGTCCAAAGTCCTTTTCTTCTTTCTTTATCTTTATCTGTTAATTGTAATCCATTTGGGGATTTTCTTTCTTCTTCTTGTTCTTCTTCTGTATCTTCTTCTGCATCTTCATTTTCATCTGTAACGACATTGTAATCCTATTGTGGAGAAGGTCTTCACTCTCCAGCTTCTTGGCATCAAATGAGGCTGCATAGGCTTTTAAAATGGCCTGTGACGTCACATTTGAGTGGCAAATGGTTCCCACGCCATCTGATTGGCTGGAATAACCATATGACTATTTTTTTTTAGACTGTGACATCATGTAAAGGGAAGGAAGCCAGCCAATCAGAAAGGCTGTGCCTCCTTTCCCTTTAACATGACGTCACCAAACCCACATGGCCACAGTCACGTTATTTCAGCCAATCAGATTGTGAGATGTATATCCCCAATCTGATTGGTTGTAGTAGACCATGTGACTCCCTTTGGATGACGTCACATCCTTTTCAAAAATTGACACAGTCACATGGTCTACTACGACCAATAAAGCATTGAATGTTATTAAAATAAAATAAAAACACCTTGGAGATGTGCACCGCGCACGTGGACTCAGCCTGATGAAGCAGGGAGAGAGGAGAGTGCTGCAGAGAGGAGAGAGATGCAGATGCCGGGTAAGTCCTCATGCAACCATTGCACTAAAGCTAAAAAAAAAAAAATTGGAGATGTTTTTAAATCGGGAGCCACGCTCAGACCGCGTTATAAGCAGATCCGCGTTGTAGTAGACCACGATATAACGGGATTGAGCTGTATTATTTGTATTTACTATGGGTGTCTTGCTGCTTGTCAACCTGGCACGCCTCCATTCTACCTCCACAACCCCTTGTTTCCTCCTCTATTCTATTTAGTTTGTTATCTGTTTCATTCCTTTCCCCCCTCAGGTAAGAATTTAGAATTATACATTGTCACATGCATTACATATACAAATAAAAATGAAAAAAAAGGGGGATTTAGTATTGCTGCTTTAAAGCAGATTCCCTTAAACACTTCGACACCAGTGGTTACGTTTTGGGTCTGCAAATTGGGATTTACCCCTTTCAAAGGTTCCCACATCCAAACGATGGCAGATTAAGAGATCTCCTCTATTTAGCTAAAAAATCTCTGACGTAGAAATACGTGGGGTGGTTGATAGCTCTGGACACACTATTCTACTGGAATGGGACTATTAGACCTGGCTGTTTCGCCGCTGCCGTTCAGCCGCTGAGGGACAGTAGGCCGCTGCCATTTAGCTGCTGATCATTTCGGAAGGTAATTAGCGTCAGATTAGTGGTTAAATTTAGGGTATTTAGAGTAAGGGGTTAATGGGTTACGTTTTTTTAGGGGAAGTACTTAAAGCAGAAAACTGGCAGAGCACTACTATAAGTATCCAGAAAAAAGTAAAGAGGAATAGAGGAAAGTGCGTATCCCATAATAAAATGATTTATTGGTCATGGAAAAACGGCAAAGGAGAGCCCCACCAACGTTTCCCACTTCTCAGAGACGCCTTTCTCAAGGGGAAGGAACGTTGGTGGGGCTCTCCTTAGCCTGTTTTCCATGACCTGCGGGATCGCATGGACGTTGCATCACTCAGAGTGAGTGTTAAACCGCTTGCTACATGTTTTCCGTTCAGGACTTTATTTGACATTTGGTACATCATAGGATGGTGGTGATTATGCTCATCGCTCCTGGTTTTATTGTTTACATCAGCGTCACTTATATAGTGAGCTCATTATGCAGGATTTGCAACCCAGTACTTGTCTTCTTATCAATTTTTTATATTAGGGGTCCCCCACGATTATCTGGTTATTCATTCGTTTACCCACTCACTGTTGTGGTCTTTAGAATAGCCTCATTTGGTCGAAGTACATAAAGCAGTAGTTCAAGCAAATCCTACATGTGTTTTTTTTTTTTTTTTTAAATAAATCGGTTCTGTACTATGAGAAATACTTGTAACATTTAAAATTATTCAAACATTTAAAGACATGTTTTATGTATTTTAATGTACATGCATTTTTGTTCCTATAGCAACCATTTACCAAGTCACATTCCCTTCCCTTTCTGAAATAGCATTACCTTTGTGAGTCCTGCCCTTCCAGCAGTGAACAATTGTTTGTTGATGTTAACATATATGTTAATAAAATGTTATTTTTTTTTCTTAAACTTAGTGGAGTCTCCTAGAGCTATCAATAGTTCTACAGTCGTGATTTTGCATTTATTTTGAGTATGGCACTCTGAGCTATCGTACAACTATCATATAGATATATAGACATGAGTGCAACTAGAGGGACGCTTTTTGGGACCTCAAGCAGGGAATCACATAGTTGTACATATAAGTTCACATTCCCCTGCCACCGCCATCATTCTTAAATACTATTCAGGCTGAAGGGGGTTGAGCGAGGCGTTCCTTGTTTTGTTTGTATTTAATGTAACAAGCATTTTGTTACCTATAGCAACCATTTACAAGTCACATTCCCTTCCCCTTCTGAAACAGCATCACCTTTTTTGAGCCCTGCCCTCTCTAGCAGGGAACCAATTGAATCTATGCCTGCCTGGTCCACATGATCTTCCTCACAGAACTTTGGCAGCAGAATAGGACCAGGATGCATTTAGTGAAACCCTGAACTGGAAACATCAGCGATCGATTATAGGAGAACAGATCGTTCAGCAACTTTGCTAATCACTTGTCATAAATACACGTATATTGTATTGATGCTCATATTGAATGACATTTTTTTTAAACGACCGCTAGAACGGCAGCTTTAAGGTTAGAATTTTAGGGATAAGGTCTTTAGGGTAAGGCGTTAAGCTTTAGTTTTCTAGGGTGAACGATTAACAGAATATGGTTTCAAGGTAAGGAGATAAGGGTTTAGTGTTTTTAGGGTAAGGGTTAAGGTTATTTGAGTTAGGGAAAACCAGTTACCTG
>WSYH01011753.1:0-20201 GCA_036426205.1 Ascaphus truei
CACAAAACGCCTCTATTCACTCTGCCCTTTTCCTTGGTCTTATGTTCTTTGGGGGTAAGGTAAATGGCTTGGAAGGAAAACAAGCTTTTCCCACACACTGCAGGTAAACATGTTACAGACACAAACCTAAAGTGCTTAACATACCTTTCATCTGCTTCTTACATTTCAGCATTTCACTGACACTGGGTGAAGGGTGAAAGAGAACAAATAACTGGTGAGCATGATTATTGAATTATCAATGCAAATACATGGCATTTCTTGCTTGATTGCTGCGGGAGTATGTTGTTCTGTTAAAGAATCCTAACATCGACATTTTTTAAAAACCAACAAACACCCATAGGGCCTCAATTTGTAACTGACATGGAAAAACACCAAATCTGAATTTATAAATCCAAATTAATTCACTCTTCATAATACATAAATACATATTAACGTTGTAGCGTTTGGAAGTCTTGGGAACCTACTGAAAAACTGAATTTACCCCTCTCAGAGTTATAGGAGCTGGGAAATGGTTTGCAAACTCTTATGACACATTGAAAAGTATTCCAACATTTGGCAGAATTGCAAACGTTCCCATATACAGACAGAAAAAGAAAAGTGTCTGTTCCTTTTTTCTTTTTCGTTTGGCCTCGAAACTGTTGACATGTATAAGGTAGAGATATAGAGTTCCCCTAATTGAGGTCAATATATATTCACAGAGCCAGAGCATGCAATCAAAGATTCCCCAAGGTGTATATACACATACATACAGCACCGATATATTTCATGGCACAGCTCTCCATATATTTACGAAGGCATAAATACTCCAAGTGTTCCCATGATTACTGCTGCTGCTGTTGCCGTCTCCCTAAAGTGTCATCTATAATCTTCGTTATTTTCTATCGTGGATATGACGTTAACTTCACCCAGGACATTGTGATATATAATAAACTCTCCAATGCAGCCAAAGAAGAAGCAAGACATGAAATCACAACTATTACAGAACGTTCCTACATAAAGTAAACGGAGTAAGTCTATGTATGTTATGCTATATATATAAATATATAATATATTATATATATATATATAAAATATTAGTATATATACACACAAATATAAGAGAATGAGTGTTTTGGGTTTCGGGTGTGTGTGTGTGTGTGTGTGTGTGTGGTGTGTGGTGTGTGTGGGGGGGTGTGGTGTGTGTGTGTGGTGTGGTGTGTGTGTGTGTGTGTGTGTGTGTGTGGTTTCAGATGCTAACCCAAGTGTTTTGGTCTCGTACAGATTTATTCGCACTACACAAAGTAAAGAGACGATGGAGGGTGTGGTAAGAGAAGAGATGGCGTGTTAAATTGATTTATTCTCGGTGGTATATTATAAAACAAAACAAAACACTTGTAAAACAAACATTGTTCCAGCAAGCCCTTCGGCCACGAGCAACGCGTGATTGTATTGGCAGCGATGGGTGAATATAAAACCAACACCGCTGCAACTGCTACTTAAATTGGGTGTCACTTCTCCTTGTACTGAAATAACCAATAAAGGTAGAAGTGAGCCCTATCACGAGCTCACAGGCGACCGCGGTTAGTGTTTCCACGGTTCCCCGTCAGCGGGGACGGCCCCAGATCTCCAGCATTATTTTTTGGAAAGTGCCTGTTTCTTCCTCAGAATGTTCACCGTTGTGTCACATCTGACCTGCCTTGCCAAATCCGACGGTGGTTCCTGTATGTTCACCACCCCCTTCTCACACCCCAATGTACTTATAACATAATAGTTTCCCGTTCGGCGTGGATGTGAAGGTGAAGGGGACACTCTATGTAACAGATAGAACAGAGGAATGAAGGGGACTTGGGGTTTCAGCCCAGAGCCATCACGCCTGCAATGCTTCCCCTAGTGGGTGTCAGGCCTCAGTAACTAATGGTGTGATGAAGAGGGGCGGGTGGACTTAGTGTTAACACTCCATCTGGTATATGAAATGTATATGGAATTTGGTGCTGATACTTTGTGACTCCTTAAGGCAAAAGGGTCCGATGGATTGGATAGAGAGATCATGGCCCCTTCATCAACCCATGGTGAGATTAGGTTGAGAGGCGTAATCACCGCATCAGTCTTCACAAAGAGAATAAGGGGGGTCAGAGACGAATCTCACCTGAATTCAGACAGACGAGGCGGCTAGAGGAAATAAGACTGGGAATCGTATGCATGAATGCGCCACTGATTCTTGACAATGCCCGTGATAATTCCAGTGAGTTGGGCCCAATCTCAAAAGGAGTTCATTTCCCCCCACTCAGGCTCTCACTGATTAAATTCACAAGCTAAGCACCTTGAAAGGGGTTACCAAACCAACAGAACCATCTCTTTGTTTAAGATACTATCTAAATAGAAGGGGACCTTGTAAAAAAAGTGAAACCAGCTGGTTCCATCCTGTGTACTTCTGGGTTTGAGAACATTATTTGTTTTTTTGTGGTTACCAATCATATAGAAAAGCTGCCTGTGACAATGCCCAGCCTTGTTACAGTAGTGGTTTAGAAGACTGGCTAAGGGAAGAAATCCTGTTGCTGGGTTTATAGAGGCCTTAGAAAAGGCAGCCGAGACGCCATGCTGTGTGGGACAGTATAAATAAACCGGGGCTACTGGTGCTAAACATCAAAATTCCAGATCTGATGTCAGGCACGTGATGTTCCACCTGGGACACGAAAGTAAGTTGCTGCCTCCTTTTATAGGGATGGGGTACAGGACCAGTATGGGGGGGTCGTTTTAGCACAGGGACTGCATAAGGAGATGAAGATCCTCCAAACATGATTGTTTGTATGGACTGGGAGGGTAGGAATATGAATTATATCCTATATCTTATTAGTGTTTATGTTCGGTAAAATGCCGAATTAAAAAAACAAACAAAAAACAAAACCAATTACAATGAGTTATCCAGCTCAATATCCTGTGCTTGCTGGAATGTTATGTTAATTTGTGTCACACTATATGCTCATTTTTATTGTCTGAAACCCTAAAGCTACCATTGTTATTTGGTTTTTTGAAGACACTAGATTTAGTTAAATGGTGATGTTTTCTTATCTATATGGGCATGTTTAGGTACAGGAACTCCCTCCTCATCACTACTTTGGATTTAAATTTACGACATTTCACATCACTAAATAACCTACGTTACCCTACAAACCTATTATGACGCCCCCATTTAAATTTTAGTCGCCGCTCAATATCTGCTTTTATCTACACTTACAACTGTCACCTGAATTTCCCATTAACAAACCCATATTGTTTTTTTGTACTGATAACAAATTTTTTTTATCATACAATAACAGTGTAATGTGTGCCTGTTTTTTTATTAGATATATGATATTAAGATATATATATATTATATATATATATATAGAATATAATTAATGTATATATATTATATATAATATATATATATAATAAATACCCACACCTAGCTCAGTTCCCTGTTTCCTGACATAATTTTACATACCGGGGAATTACATAGTATTATTTTATGTGGGAAAAAAAAATTATATTCTACCAATATTAATGAGGAGAAGATTAAAATAAAGCTTCGTTGCTGGTATAACTAAAATTAAGTAACTGAACATAACATAAATACCCCCGTTTTATTTATAAGAAAGCAACAACGAAATGCATGCAACACATGCGGTTAAATTGATATGATTATGAATTGTATACATCATTGTTAAAGAGATCCGTTGGGTTACCATCAATTATTCTATCCTCTAGGGTTCCCAGACAACTGAAAGATATTTCAATTGGTGCGAACCAACATTGAGATGCATATAACTCACCCCCAATTACAACTCGTTTCCAAAAAAAATAGATGATGTGAAGGGTTAAGTGAATGTAGTGGTGAATGTGTGATTTCCCATTGATGGCAGTGACGTGCATGAAAGAATAGGCGGAGGGTGGGTGAAGATTCATTGAAACATTCCTGTGGGGTCATCAGTGGAAAAGGTGGGTGGAAAACAGTTGTCTCTGACTTCAGTCTGCAGATCGGTGACCTTTTAAATCTGCCCTGTAACGTTTTTTTTGGAAGATGTGGTGGGTCGGGTCCAGTTTGACACAAAAAAAATCCCAAATTGTTAAGTGAAATCTGGTTTTTGGCATTGGCCATGCAATCATAGATATTTTAAGGGCACTTTTTTTTTTTTTCCGCCCACAATATCGTGATCCTTGTTTTCAGTCATGCAATAAGTGGCAGCAATATGTTAATTATGCCTGTTTTTAATCTTTTGCAAAAGAAATTACTTGGGGGGGGGGGAGGAGAAAAAAACAAAGAGTTGCAAGGTTGTAACAAAATTGTAATCCAATTTCTGTTGATAATGAGGATTAATGATGGATTTAAACACAATATCCTAACTGCACTCGTGCGAAATGGAAATTTGCTTAGTGCTTAGGTATTTCATTTACTAGAGAATATATAACAAAAGGTATTGATTTGATTTGTCTTTTTAGAGTATGCACTGAAAATAAACCACAAGCCAAGGCTGGATTTTGTAAGGAACCTCACTGGCTGCTTCTGTACACCAGGCTGAAAGTGCTGCCTTATTCTGAGGGTGATGCAGAATATATGCTGCTAGGGCTGTGCATGTGCAGTTGGTGAAGCTGTTCCCCCCCACTCTATCTGCCTCCAGTTTTTTGGGTGCTGCCATAACCACCTCTTCTATCTGCCAAACATGTAATGTCCCTGTGTGGCAGGTGCATGTGCTTGATTTAAAAAGCTGGAACCACAAAACAAAAGTGTTAGCTCAGTGAAGCCTTATACAAGTTATATCATTCATCTGCCCTTGGCCTTTCCTGCGGTGGCTCTTCATTTTACGTATAAAGCACAGGAAAGACACAACACGCAGACAAGGGGGTGCTGGGATGCAATTTCCACAGTGGGACAATGAAACCTAATGCATCATCTATAATCCATCCTCAGGGCTCTAGAGCAGAGCTGATTGCCCAATCTAGGTTGCGAAGGTGGATTCAGCAGGGAAATAACAAGGACATATTACCTAAGGTCACCAAGTTAACAGAGAGGTGACCCTGCCAAATCTAAATATAATACTAATAACCTATAATTTACATTTTTTACATACAGTCCCTTCCAGATGATGTTACAATCTATGATTTTTGGTTGCCTGAGGCACAATTAAGATAAGTGATTTCCCATTCACAAGGAGTGGACATTGGAATTGAAACCAGCTTCCTGAGAGAGATATATATATATATATATTATATATATATATTATATATCACTGATCTGTTTTTAATTGTCTCTCCATTTCCATCTCTCTAAGTTTCTGCTTTGTAATACACCCAAGAATGAGGAAAAAGTAAACTTTTGTACAGGAGACACACACACAAAAACACAATAGTATCCTGCCCTCGCCTCTTACCCCTCTCTCTGCAGGCCTGCACAGATGCAGGTCTGAATTCTGTCTTTTATCACCCTGAATTTACAGAGGACGGTTCAACTGAGCTCACGGTGTAGAGTGTTTTTTTTGCACGAGAATTCACTTGTCATAGATAGGGACCTGAATCACTGGGGTTGCAGGCTGTTATCACTGAGCTCCTCACCTCTCTGCATTATAAAGGGATATCCTCTACTGACAAATAATGATATAGGGAATTAGAACTGACTTCAAGGAGAAAATAGTTACCCGAATCCAGTTGACTGAGAATTCTGCTGAAATCACTGAGTGTGAGGTTACAGGATATCCCTGCTTCAGCACAGGGTGGCCCAATCAGTGGCTCTGTGCCACTGAATTGGGCCACCTGTGCTGAAGCAGAGATATCCTGAAAACCTGACCTGTTGGTAGCTCTTGAGTGCTGGAGTTGGCCACCCCTGGTCCATGGATTATAGACTGTGCTTTAGGAAGCAGGGCTAGGGCTAGCTGGAAACATCAGGACCCACAGATCTGTATTTGTCATCTTCTCACTGGAAGCTGAGCTTGGGTTGGTGATACTGAGAAGCACCAATGATTTATATGAAGCACCCTCCCCCCCCCAACCCCCCCACCCCTCTCCCCACACTCCTGCAGCAAGTGAAATCTTAGGGGTAAGTAAGTCCATTGGTACAGGGCGTTTTATTATCTTTTCCCTCTAGGGCATTGCTAAACATAGCAACTTTCTTCTTACATGTATTTCTGTCCGGATGACTTCCTAGGCAGCAGGGATTTAACCCATTTGAATGCCAGATGGGTCAACAAGGCGTTGCAAAGGACATTGGGGTAGCAGTGCATTACTGCACATGCTTCTAAGGATTGATTATATATATATAATATATATATAATATCATATATATATATATATATATAATATAATATATATATATACATATATATACTATCTAATAGATCTATAGTTAGTTAGTTATGTTCATACCTACTCCTAATTTTCCTGACTTCACTCATTTTCTGTATTACTGTTGCTAAAACATTTAAATAAATGGTATTTAATGTACATACTGCCCTGTACAATGGCTGAAAGAAGGCACCCTACGGGAACGTGTGTGACTGGTAGTAGGGATGTGTTCTGTTCTTGTGGGGTGTTGTTTGCATGTGAAGTTTTTATACAGTATGTTCTTCGTTTTTACTATTGGCAATAAACGGCTGTTGTACATACGGGGAGGGCAAGGTATTTTTAATAAATATAGGGGTTTCGGCACCCTAACAGTTACTTTTGTTTGAGCTCACAAAGAGTGGTGGTGGGGGAAGAGGGAGGGGCCTAAAAGCAAACACCACAGAGAAGAAACAAAAGAGGACAAGAAACAAAAAAGCAAAGGGGCAAGGGGACAAGGCAGGCGAGAGGGGAAGGGTGACGGGGCGACAAAAGAACGAGGGGAGGCCAAAACAGAGAGAGGGAGAGAGAGAGAGAAGAACGAGAGATGAGAGAGAGGAGAAGAGAGAGGAGAGAGAGGAGACAGAGAGAGATGAGAGAGAGATATATATATTATAATATATATATATAGTATTCTATATATATATAACACACACACCAAATTCTACACAGTATACAGTATATACACCGTGTGTAATGGAAAGGTTTACTGTATAATGTAATAATATGCTGATAGATTTGAAGAAGAAAAAACTATTCGTTATCCAAGAATGTAAAAAAAATCTGATATTTGATGTTAAACATCTTTGTATTTAAAATTGGGTCAATCGTTAAAAGAAAATGGTTATTTTTGAATGTGCAACTTTTCAGATTTTTATTCCTAATAGGGACGATCTCATCCCACGGTTCCCCTAAGTGATTGTGGTAATGTAGTTTGGGATATTTTGGTACCTGAGCGGTTTTCTGTCTGGCTGATCAGGTGGAAATTGAATTTAGTTAGTCACTAATCCCCCCCCCCCCCCTTTACTCTGCTAATTTGATAATTGGGATAGAAGGTGATGCCCTAAATCTCTTTAATTAGATGCAGCACTCGGAAGTTTTGCAATTATCTAGGTTATTACCCACCCATTGTACATGTCATGTTCTAGAAGGCTTCATTCACATACGCAAATCTTCTGGAAGCTTTGTGACAAAGAACAAAAACACCTTATTAATTACACATAACCCAAGATATTGGCCATCTCACTTGGAATATTGTATGTCTTTATTTTGTATTGTATGTCTTTATTTGTATAGTGCCATTGATGTATATAGCGCTTCACAGCAGTAATACACGTGGTAATCATATAAATAACAAATAATAAAAATAACAGGTCATGGGAATAAGCGCTGCAGACATAAACGTAACATTTAGGAAGAGGTGCCCCTGCTCCGAGGAGCTTACAATCTAATTGGTATATATATATAAATATAACCTCTGTTCTTTTAATGCAACTATATATTGTTATCATAACTCTGTGCCAAGGACATACATGAAAACGAGAGTTAACTCTCAATGTATTACTTCCTGGTAAAACATTTTATAACTAAATATTATATTAAGACAGCCAATAAAGTAAATAAGAAAAAAAGAGGAAGGCAAGTAAGAAGTAGGAGGGCGTAAGTGCGAGGGACGGATGAGAGGGCAAAGGAGAAGGGGCAGAAACGAAAGTCAAGTCTCCAGCATTCTCGCCCTCCATTTCTACGATAAACTCTCTCCCTCTAGATTCTTCTACTGCAAGAGAAAGCAACCTGATCACCCTTCATGTCAACTGTCACTGGTTAGACAGAATATCGAATGCCCGAAGTTCAAAAATCCACGACGTGGCCCCGGACTACTGGCGGCCAAATACAAGGTGCGACGCTCGCACGGTCATGCACAACAACCCGCCTCTACTAGGCCGGGTGGCGGGGACGGGCACGGTAGATAAGTCAAGTCATAACCACCGATACCACGAGAAAAGACCTCAGGTCTAGGCAACCCGAGAGGGAGCATAGAACAGTGGCCGGGAGTTTAGAGAAAAAAGACGGTACGCGCGTTGGCAAACTGTAAGAGGGCGGGGGCCGCGAGGTAGACTCAAAAGGAGTAAAACAAGGCTGAGGAGGGGACAAGACACAGGACGGGAAAAGCGAAATGCAATTAGCAGGACCTAAGACCAAAGCGGGAGGGGATCATGGAGCTAAGAAAAACGTGAGCCCCTAGAATATGTGGGCGTTAAATGAATACGCTAAGCCTCGCCCTGCTAAGAATTCGGCAAACACAACGGACGCCATGCTCCAATCAAAGATAAAAACGAAAAACAGCACTGAAAGGGAGCGTGAGTGTACTCTTCTCTCTCCCTGTCCTCCTCTCTCATCACTCTCCTATCTCTCTCTCTCTCTCTTCCTCTCATAGCTCTCATCTCATCTCTCGCTCTTCTCTACCCTCCTCTCCCCACTCCAATCCGTTTCTTTTTTCCCACCTGCCCGCTTCCCTGCACTTGTTAAGTTACCTTTTTTGGTGCAATTAAGGTGTATTTGCCGCACTAATTGCTCAAATTACAAAAAATCACAGAAACAACAATTGATTCAGACTAAAAGAAAAACAAAAAAAATGGCATAACACCTTCATTGACAGAGGTGTCTTTTGTATTATTTGTCATTTTGTACCTCTTGACTTCGTATTTTTGTTGGAGGAATATTTTCCTCCGAAAGTTACAGAGACTCCTTCCTCCACCCCAGAGATTGAAGCCATCCCTATATCCCCTATATGATCTCATATGGCATTTTCTGGAAGAATGGGGCGCATTTCTTCCCTGAAAGGAGTATTTCAGCAGGTAATACTGAGAATGGAGGATGCTCAGTCTGACACTATTATATCACTCTGTTAATAAAATCCCTTAGTATTTCTGCTCTGATTCTACACAAAGACCTATTTTCTCGCAACTCTATCTAACCATCTATTAAATACTTCAACTAAATATATCTTTAAAAAAACAAAACGTTTTTTTTTAAAATGCATCCAATCCTAAATCATAAAGATGACACCTAATGTTGCGCAGATTTTATATTTAAATTTTATACCCCCCCCCCCCCCCCTACCCCCCCCCCTCCCACCCCTACATTGGGTCCGAATTCTCTACCAAAGTTTTGGGGGAAAGATACATGCTACCAAAAAATCCCAAAGGCGAGCAGCTATTCAGCAATTTAAGTGGAGCATAACCGGGAAGAAAAAAGTACCGTGAAATATGAAACACCAAATACATTCGTTAATGGGGCTCTTACACTTGCTGTCAATATGTCTCTCGTACTACAATATTAAGGTGAGGTATAACCTATATTTAATAATTGTAACCTCGAACTAATATGTGCATTTCTAATGTGTGGGTGTGTTGTGGTGTGTTGGTGTTGTGTGTGATACTGGTGTGTGTTGTGTGTGTGTGTACTAGTGATGTATTGGTGTGTGTGACTGTGTGTGTTTGTGTGTGTGTGTGGTGTTTTTGTGTGTGTGTGTGATGTGTGTGTACCTCCCTGATAAAGGGGTCCTATTGACCCCCGAACGTAGGAGTCCTTTATATTTGTACCACTTCAACCCCTTTTTCCTAACTCATGTTTGGCCTTCAGCTGTGTTTTTTTTCCCAACTCTTGAGAATTCTGTGGGAGTATTTATATGTAATCTATAATATACATGTGTGTTGTCCCACGGATGCTTCCGATATCTCCGTCAGACAATAAGAAATATTTTATACCAATCTATCACACACACACACCACACACACATTATTACATGAATACACTAAAGGGGAGTTCACATTGGTGTGTGTGGTGTTTTGTGTGTGTGTGTGGTGGTGTGTATTATGTGTATATATATTATATATATATATGTATCTCTCGTATACTATCTCTATCACTCTCATCTCTATACTATCCTCATATATATCCATCTACTGCCCCTCTATCACATCTCTCTATCTCCACCTACTTCGTATATATTCATTCTATTATTGGCATATATATATCACATATTATATATCCACACACCCACACACACACACACACACCACACACGCGTATTAGTACATGAATACACGAATTAATACATTGGTAAAAGTATATTTATTATAATTGCGAAAATATATGAAATATTAGTGGACACGCGTATTTACTAGCCGTGTACACACACACACACACGTACACACAGACAGACAGACTGACAGACAGACATACATACATATATATACATACATATATACATACATATATATATACATACATATATACATACATACATATATATATACATATATACATACATACATACATACATACATACACATACATACATATATACATACATACATATATACATACATACCTACATACATACATACATACTGGGGCTGTGCATTTGCTGGGCTGGGTAAGGGTCATGCAGGCCTCCGGACATCCTCAGTGTGACGTTTGGTGGGGGTTTTTTTGTTACCATTTCGCACTTGGGCTTGTGATTGACAGAGGTCTATTTAAATGATACACCCAGCAGAACGTGCAGTCACAGCTAGCTGCTCGGGGAGGCGGGGGACTGCCCAGCACTGACACTGTGCAGGAGAACACCCAGTGACAGCAGCCAGCTACTGCATGGAGGAGGGAGTCTGGGAAGGGACAGGCTTTCTGGGGAAGAATACAATGAAATGACACCAATTAAATAAGAAAGGGGACTGCAGAGTGGAAACAAACACCCCCCCCCCCCCCCCCCCCCCCAGTGCTATCAGGGCTGAGATTCTGCGCTGGGTACAAGCTGCCTTTCTTCAGAGGTCAAGAGCAAAGAAACCTGTCTCCAAGACAATAACTTGTTCAACTCAGACTTGTTTTCTCTCCCTGCAGTTTTTGTGGAAGGGGTTTTTCTTATCCCCTTGGTTGAACATTTCTTTCCCACTGAATGGTGTGATACTAAGAGGGGGAGACTGACAGGGGGGGGGGTGCTACTATTGTCTCCCCTATGGACGAGAGCAGCCCTCTGTCCCCCAAGGCCAATGCTTTCAGTATCGCCTCTCTGATTTCAGCCTCAGAACAAGCTGCCCAAGTGGACACAGAGGAGCCCAGCGCCCTGGAGAAGCCCTACAGCCTGGAGTCTCACCCCATGAGAATGCATTTCAGTGCAGTCACCAGGGATATGGAGGGTAAGTGTCCTAATCAACACCCTGCGGGATCCCCATCACTACCCAGCGGTAACTGCCCCAAAGTGTATATTCCAACACCCAAAATGCATCTTTCATCATCCCAACGTGTCCTGGGAATCACTCAATAAAGTATCTCTATAGTCACTTCGAAGTGTCCATATTCATGCACCAAAGTGTATCTGCCAACTCTCCAAATATCCATATAACCTCCTCAGAGTGACCAGGAGACCCTCCCAATGTGTTCCTACCCCAACCTCGGGGTCTGGTTGCCAACAGCTCCGGGGTTGTTGCACAATCAGACTAAAACATCCCAGCCCACAGTGTCCTTATAAGAACCCCCCAAGTATGTATGTATATATGTCTTTATTTATATAGCGCCATTAATGTACATAGCGCTTCACAGCAGTAATACACGTGACAATCGTATAAATAAGATATACATACATACATACATACATACATACATACATACATACATACATATATATATATAAAAGGATATGAGGGTAACCTTTAAAAATAAATTCACCCTAGCCCTGTGACCGGGGTGTATTATACTACAGAATAATATGCCAACTGCACAGGCAAGTATTCCCCATACCCAAGGTCTGATAAAGTAAAGTTTAGGTGACGTAACAGCCACTCCCCCCCCCCCCCCCCCACCCCCAACCCCTCACCCCTCAAATAAATACATAAATATAGGACATTTCACATGCGCTTAAGAAACGTATTCCATTAATTTTCTAGGAAGTCTGAATAATTCTCACAACATAATGTGGATATAATTATGGTATTACTTAACGAGCATATGAATCATCGCAGGAGAAATGTGCACCTAAAAATACAACAGCATACTGTACGTAACAGCAGAGCAGGCATCAATAACACCCATTATTTAAATTCAATATAGCACCCCTCTTATCCCGTGTAAAAAATAAAATCACACAGGCTGATCAGCTCTCAGGTATTTATTTGGACTGTGATATAAAACTGGGATGATTATTACAGTTTATAATTAAAAAAATAATGTGTCCCAACACGTTGGTGAGAAGCATAGAGAAATAGAGTGGAGCATGTCTCTGTGTATCATTTAATTCATGTGTGTTTTATTTCACACATTAAATAATATAATACACTATCATCCAATCCTAATGTAAATCTATGGAGCAGTTTCGTAAAGTGCAAAATGCCCTAATAACAATTACAACCGACCTACTAGTTAAACAGAAATATTACTTTTGAGCAAGAGGGAGCTGTGAATAACAACAAGTCCTTTCTAGGAATACAAATGTGAAGTTTTGCTTTAAACGTCGTATTTATTTTGTAATACAATAGATAACATTACAGAGGATTGGCTGTAATGAAAACGCCTTTAACAACCCACACAGTCCTTGCTAATATGCTGTCTGTATTTTATCTGACATATACATATGCAAAGCCATAGAATCTGTCCCAACCAGGGCATGCAACAAGCGAAATAAATGAGATTTAAATATACCTGGAAATAGAGAAGAAAAAAAATTCAGTTCGATTTTTAAAAATCCAAAAATGAAGGGATTTAATCGCTTATATTTTCTTTTAATGTCTAATTAGCTGCCAGGTTATAAATAATGTAGTATTTTTTGTTATAACATTAAAAAAAAACTTTTATAGTGGACGCCTATGAAGATAATTAAAAAGGTGTCATGAACAGTTTTAAATGACAACACCCCCTTATACAAATAATGTGCATTGTCACTGCATTCATGTAATAAAAAAATGACACTTGATACTTTCTCAAATTACATCAGTTTACAAATCAGCTCGTGAATAATGGGTGTTATTGCGGACTGCAATTTCTCTGTCAGTCAAAGGGTTAATGGCCACTATATATTGGGGGGGGGGGGGTGAGTATAATTAACCTACCTATACAGCACTCCTAATGCCTTCTCGTTCCAAACACAGTCAATATCTTCACCATGCCACATATAAGCAAGTAAAACATACCCAAGCACTAAGAGTTACAGTTCCATACATATAAATGAGCCCTGCACTGTAAGACCTTCCAGCAGTGTTGAGACCCTGCATTATCCAGCTAGTGGGGGGCCCCTTATTGGTGCCTGATATTTGCTTTTAGTGGAAGAAAAAAATGCCCTGTTTGTTTTGTTGTGGATGGAAGTCCACACAAGTGTGTATGTCTATTGTTTCAACAATAGGAAGGGGAGGGCAGAAGTGAGAGAGAGCAGGGGGGGGGGGGTATGCAGAGGGTGACGCCTTGTATAACTGCAGTGAAAAGTGGGTGTCATTAGGAGGAAGCCCTGTTAAGAAGAGGCACTTCTGTGTCAATCATCCCATCAGGGTCTTGTGTCCCAGAGGCGAGGAAAGGGCACATTACCTGCAGGTTTCATCGTTTGCTTATCTAAATAGAAATAGGAACCGGTTTTCTGGCAAGAGGGAAGGCCTGCCTGCCTGTGCAGGAACGGAGATAAGACACAGGGCTCTCCTGCTTTGTGTGGGGTTTTTTTTTTTTTTGCATAGAGCTGCAGCACAGCACACAGGAGGGAGCAGGAATCCTGGGCTGGGGCAGCAGGATCCAGGGGCCACCGAGACAGCAGAGCAAGGATTCCACTGCAGGGGGCCCCCCCTTGGCAAAGGACTTGGGTGGGTGTCTTAACCCAACTAGGAAATGACACCCGCATAAAGTAGGGCTGCAGACACCAAGCAGCTCAGAGAGTTTTCCTCCTCTGTGCTACTTGCTGGGGCTGAGCAAAGAGCAGGAAGGGGAACAGCAGGGAGATCTCAAAGTCAAAAGCACCTTTACTTTTGCAAAAAAAAACCCTCGCCCCCCCAAACTTGGCTCAAACTAGAAGCGTGTTAGGGGGAGCAAAGCTGCAGCAAAAAAAAGGGACTTGGATAACTCTTGAGAGCAAGATTACATTAAATCCCATTCTGTTTCTTGTTTTGTTTTTTTTTGTTTTTTGTTTTTTTTGGAATGATTTCAGCCATTTCCAGCCCTTGGCTCACCCAGCTGTCCCATTTTTGCGATGTTGCAGCTTTCACGGCCAACAGCTTGAGTAGCCTGAATGCTTCAGGAGGCTACCACCTCTCCCCATCTCCTGGGGACCCTTACAGCCAGCATGAGCCTCACTACGAGCCCTGCTCTGCAGCCCAACACACCTACAGCTTTGGCCCGGGCTCCAGCCATGCCTGCCCAGAGCCTGAGAGTGGGGCTTCTTCTTCTAGCTGCTCATCTTCTTCCACCCCAGGGAGCAGCAGCAACAAAGCCTCAGTCAAGAAGAACCCCAAGGTCGCCAACATCACCGTGCAGCTGGAGATGAAGGCTCTCTGGGATGAGTTCAACCAGCTGGGCACAGAGATGATAGTCACCAAAGCTGGGAGGTAAGAGAGACATTTATCCTTGTTTTTCCATGTGTTTTGCTGCTTTTAAGGCGCCATCTTTCCTCTCTGTCCATCACTGATTCAGCCTTCTCCTGTGTGTGGTGACCCATCTCAGCAACCTGTTGGCATTCAGTCTTGGTGACTCAGGAGTCCCCCAGTAGACCCACATGGAATCTCAGCAGATCCAACAGTTCTCCTGGGCTGGAAGGGGGAGGAAGCAGGGGGTTTGTTGCTGCAGAGAGAGGGGAGGGTGAGAAGGTGGGTGCTTGGGGAATGGAAACTCTTAGGATTTCAGAAGGATGATTTCATAGAGGGGATATTTCTCGGTTTAATTCTAATTCATACAGAATATTTTACAGCAATCTTTGTTTGTGTGCAGGTCTATATTTGTAACAGCACAGACACCAGCTGCGTGTCTACTTCATACTTCTCACATTTACAATTATTCCTAAAAAATGTGGAGGGGGGGGCGCGTTTAATTCTACTGAATAGTGTACATATAACCCCAATAGGATGGTAATCCCGAGGTTTACCTGACACAGTCAACACACGTTTTTCTTCCATTTTCTGTTATGTTAAATAGGGCAAGCAGTTCTGTAATATCACAGTATTAGGAGTTGAACACAGCATTTTTTTTTAGAAGCAGATTTAAAAGTGAAATATTGATCCAACAATATATTGTTGCTAATACCATTGCTTTAACTCATTTAATTCCCATTCAACGCATTGTCACCGCCCACCCTAACAGTGATTCTGAGAATAAAGACCAGTAGGATTATTTAAAAAATTGCGGGGGTTTATATAATATAAAGGCGAGGCGTCTGGGTACTAAATACAGAGGTAAGAGACAAGCTAATCTTGAGATAAAACATTATAAAACTTCCCATGTCAGGTGGGCTTTAAGCACAATAGAGTAGACCAAGCCTTGCTGCGGGTTACTTTGCTAAATCATCATTTCGGTTCTTTGTAATGTAGCAAAATTATTCTTTAGAACATATGAAACACCAAGTGAAGAAAATAATTTACAACTACATCCTACTATAGAAAGTCCCTGGTCATGTTACCCTCTGCAAGCCTGTACAATGCTCTGTGTGGCCTATCTGATGGGCTCACAGAGCCAATAAAATGCAATATCAATCAAAAGGCAC
This sequence comes from Ascaphus truei, assembly GCA_036426205.1. Classification (NCBI taxonomy): domain Eukaryota; kingdom Metazoa; phylum Chordata; class Amphibia; order Anura; family Ascaphidae; genus Ascaphus; species Ascaphus truei. The sequence continues at coordinate 16,052 of WSYH01011753.1, forward strand.
CGGACAAGGCGCCTAATAATACAATTATAGCATTATATAACATCATCATTACAATATGTTCCAAAATTGGAATACAAGAAAAGCAATCGTTTCACTCTTAATGATAACCGTGAGAGGAGAACTAGATGGATGTAATATTTTAATGACACCGCTGTTTACTTCTGCAAACAATTGTATTGAACGATGTACTTCTTGTACTGTAGATACATAGTAACACGAATGTCGCCTGAAATGTGTGTATAATGTGACATCTCTCACACAGCCAGGTTTCATCGGTGCTATATTCTGTAACCAGTAAAAGTAGTTCCTTTTCAGACAATAAAAAGTGGAAGGTAAAACTTTAGGAAAGTGAAGAATCCCAGGAACCCGCTTAGGGTAACCTTTCTGAATCATGCTTCCTAAAAAAAAAAGGGGGGTTCATTACTTTACCTGACAGAACTTAATTGCAAATACATTTTTTTTCTCCCTATATAAAGCAGAGGAAATACAATCTGTGTTCCCATGTTTTTGGTAGATATTAAACCTAGATTAGCATTGTATTTTTGGGTAATTTATTCACCACTTCAGAAGTCAGTAATGCACAATCTCTGTAATCTTTGCCTCTCGGAGACTTCACACTCCAGAGAGAGAGAAAAAAAACTCCAAAACAACCCCAAATATCTGATAAATGTTTCAAGTCTTTCTCAGCCACACAATGTGATACATATCTGTGCTGTATGCTGGCCTTTGTTTAAACCTCGGATCCTATGTTATTAACATTAACACGCTCTATACACAGGGTTTGAATGCCACTTAACTCGCATGTATACCAGAATCCCACATACTTAGTTAAAACTAAAAAAAAAACACAATTATACTATTTAATAGCTTTTTTAATTTGTGACTGATGCCGCTTTAATATTTGATGTAGCGTCCAATATATGCAACAAACTCCAATGAAATTCCAAATGAGTTCAGGGCAATAATATACCACAACACGGCCAACACGCTTGAGTAGCTGAAGCTTCAGGAGGCTACCACCTCTCCCCCATCTCCTGGGGACCCTTACAGTCCAGCATGAGCCTCACTACTAGCCCTGCTCTGGCGAGCCCAGACATACCACAAACACCTAGTTCGGCCCGATGCTCCACATGCCCTGCCAGAGCCTGAGAGTGGGGCTTCTCTATCTTCTCTAGCTGCTCACTTCTTCCATTCTCTTCACCCAGGGGCAGCAGCAACAAAGCCTCATCAAGAAAACCACCAAGGTCGCCACCACATCACTGGCAGCCTGGAGATGAATGGCTCCTCTTGGGAGTGCATGTACAACCAGCTCGTGGCACAGAGTGATATCCCAAAAACTGGATGTAAGCAGAGACATTTCACCTTGTTTTATCCATTGTATGTTTTTGCTGCTATTTAAGGCGCCACCATCTGTCCTCGCGTGCCAGATCACTGATTCACTCTTCTCCTGTGTGTGTGACCACGTCTCAGCACCTGTTGTGGCATTGCAGTCTTGGAACTCAGGAGTCCCCCAGTAGACCCCATTGGATCATCAAGCAGATCCAACGTTCTCCTGGTCGCTGGAAGGGGGAAGAGGGGTTTTTGTTGCTGCTGCAGAGAGATGCGGGAAGGGTGAGAAAGGATTGGCTTGCTGGGGATGGAAACACCTCTTAGGTTTCAGAAGGATGATTTCTATAGAAGGGGATTATTCTCGGTTAATAATTCTCATTCATACAGACATATTTTACAGCAATCTTTGTTTTGTCCAGGTCTTTTGTAACAGCCAGCACCAAACCAGCGCGTGTCTACTTCATACTCTCAACTTTACAATTATTCCTAAAAAATTGAGTGGGGGAGGCGCGTTTAATTGCTACTGAATAGTGTACATATAACCCCAATAATGATGGTAATACACCGAGGTTAACCTTTACACAGTCAACACACGTTTTTCTTCATTTTCTGTTATGTTAAATAGGCAAAGCATTTCTGTAATATCACAGTATTAGGAGTTGACACAGCATTTTTTTTTTAGAAGCCTATTTAAATGAAATATTGATCCACACATATATTGTATTCGATACCATTGCTTTACACTCATTAATCCCCATTCAAACCATTGTCACCACCCCACCAGTCACCCACCCCCGACAAGACCGCCACCACTAACAGGATGTCTGATATAAGACCAGGTAGATATTAAAAACATTGGCGGGGTGTTTATATATATATCAAGGCGAGGTCGTTCTGGGTACTATACAGAGGTAAGCAAGACAAGCTAATCTATGAGATAAACCATTAAAAACTTTCCATTTCCGGTGGGCTTTAGGCACGAATAGAGTAAACCAAAGCACTTGCTGGCGGTACTTTGCTAAATCATCATTCGTTTTGCTATTGTATGAAACATTATTCCTTATAGAAACCATATGAACGACCCAGAGTGAAGAAATAATTACAACTCAATCCTACTAATAAATAAGTACCCCTGGTACATGTTAACCCCTCTGCAAGAGCACTTACATGCTCGTGTCATGGCTACTGATGGCTCACAGAGCCAATAAAATGCAATACTCAATCAAAGTCACCGGACAAGGCGCTAATAATACAATTATAGCCTCATTATATAACATCATCATTACAATATGTTCACAAAAATTGAATACAAGACAAAGCATCGTTTCATCGACTTAAGTGATAACGTGACTAGAGGGGAGAAACTAATGGATGTAATTTTTATGACAAGGCCGGCGGGGGGACACACCCCATGCAAATATTTCTGAAGCAAAAATAGTGTTTCTTTGCAAACGTATCTGTATTGTAACGTGTCTGACTGTAGATATCTAGTACACGAAGTTCGCCTGAATGTGTGTACTAAATTGACATCTCTCACACCAGCAGGTGTTCAATCGGTGGCTACTAATTCTGTAACCACGTAAAATGTTCCTTTCAGACAAAACTAATAAGGGAAGGTAAAACCTTTAGAAGAAGTGGAGAAATCCAGTGAGACCACCGCTTAGGGTAACTCTCTTCTGCATCTACTGCTTCTAAAAAAAAAGGGGGTCATTCTATTTACCTGAACAGAACTTAATTGCAAAATACATTTTTTCTCCCTACTATAAAGCAGAAAATAACAATCTTGTTGTCCCAATGCTTTTTGTAGATATTAACCTAGAATTAAGCATTTGTAGTTTGGGTCTTTAATTACCACTTATCAAAGTCAGTACAGCACAAATCTCTGTAATCTTTGTCTCTCGGAGACATTCACACTCCAGAAGAGAAGAAAAAAAACTCCAAACAACCCCAATATCTGATAAACTGTTCAAAGTCTTTCTCAGCACACAATGGTGATCATATCTGTGCTGTCAATGCTGGCCTTTGTTTAAACCTCGGATCAGCCTATGTTTTAACATTAACAACGCCTATCACGGGTTTGAATGCATCACATCCTCAACAAAACTCGCATGTTACCAAAATCCCCAATACCTTACGTAAATTAAACTAAAACAAAAAACCCCCATTACTACTAAAATTTACCAGACCAGCCAAAAATATTTTATAATTTAACAGTGTGCACTGAAACAATCACCAAAAAAGCAACATATGAAATACCCCAAACATCTCCCTTGGAGTAGGTAAGCGTTCCAATATAATGCAACCAAACTCCAAATGAAATTCCAAATGCGTTCAGGCACATACAAATAATACCTATATATTAATATAGATATATATATATAAATAATCCTCTTCTCTCTCTCTCTCTATCATCTCTCCGCTCCCTCTCGATCCCTCAATCTGTCTCTATCTCTCTCTGCTCTGCTCTCCTACTCTCTCCTCTCTACTGTCTCTTTCTCTCTTCTCGTCTCTCTCTCTCACTGTTCTGTAATTATATAATGTACTATTATATTATATATAATATATATATGTTCACTATATAAAATATAAATGTATATTATGTATAATGTATGATATATCATATATATATCCACATAATATTTTCAGATTATATTCTATATGGTATAATAATACAATGATATCTGTCTTATATATGTTATATAATCAGTAGAACATAAATAGTTATATAATATATATATCTATATATAATATATAATATTAATACTATATATCTATATCTATATATCGATAGATATATACACATACATCCTTTTCCTCATTG
>WSYH01011754.1:0-20194 GCA_036426205.1 Ascaphus truei
ACAGTATCAAGCTACACAGCTGTTTCGACTTGATGGTCTATCAGTGGGGGTTGATTTTACTGGGAATGCAAGAGGGCTATGGGATAGGCTAACCATAATAATGAGTTAAGTTATGGTGGTAAAAAAAAGTGACAAAACCCTCCACAGGAAAGCAAATATGCAATATAACTGTATGCTCATCTGCATGTCTTAGTCAGGTCTGCAACCCCGCCTTTCCCCATTATCACCCAGCATACAGCACTTCACTGAAGCAAGGGATTGGAAATGACATGCAAATGAGCACACAGTGTCACTTTTTGCCTCAATAACCATTTTTAAACTGGTTCCCTATAGGCTTAAGTTGCTGCATGGTCACAGCTTTGAGCACAGAGGGATGAGATCCATAAGGTCGAAACAGCTGTGTGGGTGGTTTTCTGGGTATGCACCTTAACCGGCTGTGCTCAAAGCTGTGACCATGCAGCAAGCTTAAGCCTATAGGGAACCATGTTAAAAATGGTATAAGGCAAAAAGTGACACTGTGTGTCATGCATGTCATTTCCCAGAATCCCTTGCTGCAGTGGAAGTGCTGTATGCTGGGTGATAATGGGGAAAGGCGGGGTTGAGACCTGCTAAGACATGGATGAAGCATACAGTTATATTTGCATATTTGCTTTCCTGTGGAGGGTTTTGTCACTTTTTTTACTCACCTAAACTTAACTCAGTATTAGGTTTAGCCTATCATAGCTCTTGCATTCAGTAAATCAACCCCACACTGATGAGACCCATCAAGGTCGAAACAGCTGTCTGTGGGGGGTTTCTGGGTATGCAACCTTAACCCTGGCTGTGCTCAAAGCTTGTGACCATGCAGCAAGTTAAGAATATAGGGAACCATGTTAAAAATGGTTATTGAGGCAAAAAGTGACACTGTGTACTCATTTGCATGTCATTTCCCAAAATCCCTTGCTGCAGTGGAAGTGCTGTATGCTGAGTGATAATGGCTTCAGTCAGCGGGGCAGCAGAGCGAGCGCCCGGGACACCCCCCATGGCTCTCAAGCGCGCCCCCGCGCTCTCCTCCTTTCCCCGTGTCAGCTCCACCCCAGTGCTCCGCTCAGCTCTCCCCCCCGGAGCACGCGCCGCGCACCCGAGCTTCCTCCTCCTCCCGTGTAGCTCCCCCCCGGTGCTCCGCTTCAGCTTCCCCCAGAGCTCCGCTCAGCTTCCCCCGGAGCCATCTCACGCTCCCCCCGGTGCTCCGCTCACCTCCCCCCGGTTCCTCTCACCTCCCCCGGTGCTCCCCTCATACACAGCTGACTCAAATAGGCCCTCAAACATACTCATCCAGTAATGTTATAAACTGTAATTAAGTGTTAATAGAATTATAACAAGGCCTGTTAGCACACAAGGCCTTCAATGTACAGATAGAGATAGAGATATATATATACATATATATCTATATATCTATCTCTATATATATATATCTACATATCTATATACATATATATCTACACACAATATATAGTTAATTATATATAGATAAATATATATATATATATCAAGAGAGACAAAGAGAGAGAAACAGACAGAGAGTAAAACAGAAAAAGAGACAAACATACAGATGTGTGTGTATGGTTACATCTAGCTAAGTGTAACCAGAAATGTGTTCAGCATAGCACTGTAGATGATTTCACACACATTGTTATTGTAATTAAAAGAGTCTACTTGTTTTGCACATGTTGATTGCCTAAGCCGAAAGTAAAGTTTCGATTCCTGTGAAAAGAGTATCTTACCCAATGAATTTCAGCCAATGATTGTAACAAATTTCTTGTGGGAGAAAACCTAGGCGCATAACTGCTATGTTGTATTATAACCTTGGAAGAAACCGCGAAGATAACATGTAACTATTCACACATTCAGCAGACATTCGTATGCGTTCAACTTCACACAACGTACACTTGAAGAGAGAAGAAATGGCAGAAGCTTCCACATTGCACAGCCATCCACGTAAATCATACAAATTTATGATTTATGAAGCAATCGAATCAACGCCAGAGAAAAGTGCAAACGTGGCCAAAATCTATGACTTGATCGAAAAGAAATATCCATACTACCAACAACCTGACATACAACGAAATTTGAAAACTTCTGTACGATTCACTTTATCCGCAAATGAATGTTTTGAGCGTGTCCATGATTGGCTAAATCAACTATATGGATGCTGGCGTGTTGCGCCATCATTTAAACTTACCATGGAACATGGAACATATCTTCAGTTAAATAGCATATTTTTGCCTAATACCAGTGACACTGAAGCCGCACCGACTGTCGCGTCTGCTGATCTACCTACTGCTGCGGCCAAGTTTATTCAAGCATTTGCCCGTTCTTGGCCGCAGCAGTAGCCTGGCGTGCGCCCGAGAGTGACGGGCGCGCGTCGAAGCAGCGGAAGAGCGCCCTCCGATCGGGGCGCTCTCCCTACCGCTGCCGGGTCCGCCGGGTCCCCCGGAACCCCCTGCCGCTGTCCCGCGATCGCGGGACACCAGGGCTCCCTCGGGGAGCCCCTGGACGCGCGTGCAGGGGGCGCACGCTCCCGAAGACGCGTGACCACGCGTCTATGACGCGCGGCACGCCGAGGGGCGGCCACTAGCAAGCCGGGAAATCTCCCGGCTTGCGGATCTGGCCGCAGTGTGATAAAGTGTGTCGGTAGTGTACACCCTCCATTCAGCCAGACCAGATGCAAGATGGACATAACTACTATGATATGTATCCAAACATATGGGCAATATCAATGTGGATGGGAAAACAACCAACTGTTCGTACCTCCGGACGTCTTGTTTGAAGAAGCCACTGCAGATCCATATGACGCCCTCATGGAGATGTGTGTGATTCAGGATTCAACGGTTGCCTCAACCATGGATGATACTGTTGTGCCTTCCTGCAGCGAGCAGTTGCAGCCATATCAGTTTTGACTTCTACAAGAATGGTAAATACAAATTTCGTTATGCCTTTACTCAAATAATATATGTCTACATTAGTAATATACACCATTTGTTAGCCAAATGAGTGGATACAGCTTAACATTGCAGACAGGCTTACATGTAGTGTGCACAAAGACATTATTTCCTATAACAATATACTACATGACGAACCATTAGTACACATTGGTGACGGAGTCCTAAATCCTAGATTATTATCGCTTTTAAAGTATCATTTCAACATGTTACACTAACTGTAACACACACACCTCATTGTTTAGCATTCAACATATAAAAACAAAGTGTCGCCCACATATGACGTGAGACCATGGTCATGTCCCAAGGTGTCCTTAAAAAGGTTACCGATGCAAGCCCCACCCCCAACCGACGTGCGCGCGTGAGACCGTATTGGCTGTGCCCGTAGCTTTTTGTTACGGTCAGTGCAGTGTGTCATGCGCGCACGTCGGTGGGGCGCTGCGTGCACAGCACTGGAGGGCAATGTTAATTCAGTGTGAGGGGTGTTTGCGTGCAGTTCACGGTGCCTTAACATGACGTCACACATCTTTTGTTAGCTCATTGGCTTATCGTCCGTTTTTTCCGTGGGCACACGTCCGTTTACAAAGTTTAGATATTGTGACAAACGCCCCTCTTTTGTAGCGCTGACGTCTGTCTGGGTTCTTCCCGACACAGTCTTCTAGGGTTAATTATACAACAAACAGGATCATGCACAGTATTATATTGCTTAACTCAGGCTTCTGCCTGCTTTATTTTCATCCCTGTAAGGGACTGCGGCTTTAACATGTGTAGGTTAGAGGCACTCAGATATTTTTCATTCAGCGGTTTACTCATATCAGTGTTATAGCATTTCACACAGTGTCACTTTTAAGAAATAAAAACCAAATCATATAAAGAAATCCTATCCCTTTCAGGTATCTAACTACACATCAGAATCGGCCTCTACCTGCTGCTGGGCCAACTAACCTGGTTCCCCAGCTTAAAACAATGCCCTCTCATTTAGGGTCACTAGATACAGCAACAGTCTTTTAGCAACAGCAATAAACATTTGTTTTGTCTTATCTGTCGTGGTGGGAACACTGTCCCAAGTGTCCAGGCAAATCCTCTGGTACTGTGATACTTGGAGGGGCCGTCCACCCTGAAACTGGATACAGGGGAGCAGCGATACCCCCAGCCTCCAGGCTCTAAGGAGAGAGAGTGAAAAGCAAACCTCTCTGCTCTAAATACCTGTTCTAGTGATTAGGAGAGCAGGTGAGGGAGAACTAGACACATTGTAATCTGTGGTCTGGATTTTACATCCATCAGCCGGAGTAAATGTGAAGCTGTGGAATGGATCATTAACTATTTCTGCACTTTCTGACCTAAAACGGGGCAGAAAGCTGCCTAACATCTTTGGACTATGTCACAATATGTACGTGTGTAGAAGTGAATTTGTTTCGCTTCCATATCATAACTTCCAGCCATGATATGCGTACTGCTAGCAGCACCATGGAGGGACATGTATTGAACGCACAGTGTACACATCGTTTTGCGCATGCGCTAAGACTTAGTCCACACATTATTATGTATACAGGCACCGGAAAAATCATATCCGTAGTAATGCCAACAACGCCATTTGAAAAATGACACAGTTCTGTATCTGTAGTTTTATCCTTCCAGTTTAAACATATACGTTACTTATCCGTGAATATCCATAATCATATAGAGATGTGTTAAGCGTTGTCATGCTGAGACATATATAAATGTGCCATCTTTGAACATCATGTGCTTGCTGTATTTCACAGATGTCGCGGATGAATACATGGGACCAATGTATGATTTCAGATGAGCCAATTGTTATATTAGATGATTGTGACGACGAGCGAACAACTATTATAATAAATATGTAACAATGCTTTCAATGATTGGTGCGCAGATTAACAATCACTACATAATGTTATCCTCTTATGCAAATATTTACTATGCACTTTATTAACATAATGATGTTGCTAAGCACTGAAGTTAGAACTTATATTGTTTTTTTGTTCTTTTCTACTAACATTATATGTATTGCCATGTGATATATGCAACCAACATTATCACTCAGCAAACACATTAATCTACTATATATTATAATCTCACGTGTGACTTGTCAAAGAATGTAAATGCTACATAACAACTCGTAGACATTGTATCTGAACGTACACAATAACAATAGGGAAGTGATAGAAACTGTTTAGTCGTGTGCATTATATATTTTCACTTAAGTTGTAGTGCTAACCTAACATGCATGAGCTAATGAATGTTAGTTAAAGATCATGAAACCATGAACATTTGTGTGTACATTTTATTCACACGACTAACTATAGTTTAGTGTTATTAGTAAACGTTCAACACATACATAGCTAAGTGAGGCCGGTGACAAAAGCAACATTATTATGTTTGTTTATATTATTTCACATAGAAATACTTGCATCACACAAAAACTACAACACACACACACACACACACACACACACTGTTGCTGAAATGTGTGCGTATGCAAATGTCCACTTCATTTATGTTCATATGTTGACATTAGTTATAAAGGATCATGATCATTATGAATAACTAACGTGAATGAAATAAAAATTATATTAACAACATTGTCATTGTGTTGAATGAATTAGGAAAAGTTGAGAAGCCAAAGGACTATACTTTGGAATGTGTTAACATTTTGACACATTTTACATGTACGTCAAATCAACACACATCTTTCACTTATACATACACATATGACAATGTAGTGATATAACAACTAATCACACACATTGCAATGTTAATGATGTTTAAAACATTGGTGTCTTTTCATACAAACATGCATTGAGTGTTAAGATCGCTCATGTTCATCAATGGATGTTCTCCTCTCATAATAAATAGCTGAGCAGGGTTTATCCCCTTCTCTCCCCCCACCCCTATATTCCATGAATGGATGTTGTTACGTTTGCTAAATTACATGTTATGTAATGTCCCTAATGATTTTAAAAGACACTGCACAATAACCACCAAGTGTAGCTAAACGCACGTACACAATACAGAAACGACATGTTTCAATTGTCACACCTTTGTCATTACGTTCTGTTTATACATCCTGTATCTATACCTGTATAGAGGTTTGCATCTTATGACAGATGTGAATTGAAATACATACCATGAGCTTTCATTGAAGTGATATACCTTGAAAAAGAAAACATGAATGAATATAAATCATTGTCATGACATGTACATCAAGGTAAACAACACACAAAATTGACCATTTTGTGTGTGATATGAAACAACATCTAGAATACGTCAAATATGATCTGAAATACACAATAGTGTACAAATCATTGTGACTCACATGTCACACTGCAAAAGAAACATTGTATGTAACCATACTGCACTAGCTATTGACTATGGACATAGTAGGTTTATTGTGTATGCATAACCAAAAAGAGCATGTACATGCAATTGTCCACACAGCAGAGAAGAGAAAGGTATGCAAACCATATTCATCTGTTTCCTAAGTGAATGGTATTTGGACAAATGTATTTATCATAACAAAGAATGAATACATCTATGTAGTACTATGAACATATATGTATTTGCTTACATGAAAAACAGGTGTTTATGACATTCAGACGTGTCTCAACACCACTGGCTGTTTGGTCATTATCAGCTGGTACATTGACGGGATGCTCCTCCTCCAAACCCTGACGTATGTCTATTTGTACATTATTGCGGAGTGCCACATTGTGCAAAATGCAACATGCAATTATAATATCAGACACTTTAGCAGGCTTATATTGAAGTGCCCCACCAGTTCTATCGAGACACCTAAATCTTGTATTGAGAAGCCCAAATGTCCTCTCTATGACGGATCGCTTAGATATATGGGCAACATTGTACCTCTCCTCTGCTTCACTTTGAGGGTTTGCCACAGGGGTCAACAGCCACGGCCTAATTCCGTATCCTGAGTCACCAATAATCCATCGTGCACAAATATGAAACAATTAGTGTTAACATTATTACATACATTTCCTAGAAAACAAAGAGTTGTTTGTTAACACATCATAATATGTACTCACCCAGCAGCCAACCAGGTCCAAAATAGCCTTCTTCGAAAGCATGGAAGACTGATGAGTTTCTCAGGATAGAGGAATCGTGACTGGAACCAGGGAATTTGGCTACCACATGCATAATCTTCATCGTGGCATCGCATACCACCTGTACATTCAGCGAATGGTAGTGGTTGCGGTAAGCATGCTCACTCTGACTAGGCGGGATCAAAGCAACATGGGTGCAATCGATTGCACCCATCACACATGGTATCCCGGCTATGGTATAAAAGCCATTCCTGACTTCCAGCCACTCTGTGTGCTCTGTAGAAAAATGAATATAATTCCTAGCGCGTCTATTGAGTGCACATAGAAACTGGGTAAAGGCCCGCGAGAATGTAGATTGCGAGACCCCGTCCACTATGCCCACAGTTGTCTGGAATGACGCGGAAGCAAGATAATGTAATGAGCACAGCATTTTAACAAGCCCAGGGACTGCACGACCTCTGGCTGTCACAAAATCTAAATCTCCCCGTATCTCTTCATAAAGAGCTAAGATTGCTGCTGAACTCAAACGATAGCGACTTACAATCTTTCGTGGTTAATCACTGTTAAGGCAGTTATTTCAGGGGTTAGTGGCATATATTTTTTGTTGTGACCACTGAAGATGAGGAAAGACAAGTGAGACTAGGATGGGCAGGGCTGACGTAAGAACTTTTTGCTTGACATGGTTATGTTTTGGTTATATTTAACATTTTTAATGCCCAATGAGCTCATTACCCAAGATTGCCCATTACTGTGATGTATTATTGGGGAGGAGTTGTTTCAATGTATTATCTTGATGTTTTATTGTATTGTTTATTGGTGGTAAAGGGAAAGTGCGGGGGTTTGTTGCCCCGGGTGGGTGGTTAGGCCTCTTGGGTAGGCAGCTGGGCGGGATTAACCCTTTCAATACCATAGTTGTTACTTACTCAGCTAAGGTATGAAAGGGTTTAACCCCCCGCAACACTCTTCCCGGTAGGCCTCAACCACCCACCTGGGCAGTTACCGCCCCCTTCTTCACCCCCCCTCTCTCCCAATGAAACATGGTAGGCTGGGCTTAACCCTTCATTGCCAGCGGTTTAGCCGCAAGGTATTTAAGCAGCTTTCTGTATTTATTACAGCAGGTTAAATTATTGATTTGTGAATTGATTTGCAGGTTCCATGGACCCCCTGCTTCCCAAGTTACAAAGCCCACCGTTATGGATGCCGGTAACCCTAATTGTTTTAAATCCTCGCGCATCATATGGGCGCGTGCCGAACAGAGAATTTAAACATTGCCCCCGTGATACGCGGCCACCATCACCCTCAACTTGGGAAGTCGGGGGTCCCCTGGACCGAAATCATGATTCAGCATCTCGGAGACCCCATGCTACAATACTGTATTATTAAATAAACATCAAAACTTGTGATCGTCCTCTTAGAGTCTGTGCAGTAGATTGACTGATTTATAGTTTATCTCTTACTGCTCCCGTCTCTTACAGACAGGTGAAAGCCGGTAGGATTCACACAGCGCAAGTCCCATTCAAACATGCAGGTAATCCAATGGGTCATTAAATCCCTGCTGTCCATCGTCGGGGATTTTGAAGAATTGGCTGTATTTTGTTGTTCGCTCCTACAAAAGTCCGCTGCAACTGTATGATACTATTAAATATTACTACCTAATAATAATATTTTTAACACTTGCTATAATGTAAACAATAATATCATTCTGTTTAAATTTAAACTTGGTAATGAATCGATATTTCAACATGAAGCAATGTGTACAAAAAAATATTTAAACAATGGAAAAACTGTTTGTAATCTATAAACGTCCTTTATCAACTGTTTTTAATTTTACTCCATAGGCCCCTACATGTGGCATACAACTATCAATAAACTGAAGATGTTTCCCTATTTGATCTCTCAAGTCATCACGAGAATGATTTCTTCTTCTGCATAACAAGCCACACATAAAACTCTACAATTCATTGTGCCAAATAAGAATATTAAAGAAACTTAATTTATCCTTCCTTCTTCTACTGTACCTAAAATGCACATTATCAATTTCACTTTACAAACGAAACCAATGTATTGTTACATTACACTGACTTCAATTTTTTTCACGCCTATTTAAATAATTGAAGGTTCTAGAATCTGAATTAAATATTTATCTTATCTTCCTTTTTTTAAACTTAATATTTTAGTATTATTTAACAAACATTAATCAGTGTTGGGATACGGAGTGAAAATGGGAGAGAGGTGCTTATTTGCCCGTTTTAAAAGAAAAAAAAACAGAATACTAGTGAATATAAAAAAATGGGACATATCCATGTTAATAAAAATAAAAACGATGGTCAATGGCCTGTCGTAATAAAACAGAACAGAAGAAACAACAAGATAATATTAACGCAACTTAAAGACATTAGCATACAAACACTGGCTTCAGTCTATCATAGAGTGAACTTACATTGAGCAAGGATGACTACTGGCCTTGATACCCACTGCAATATGTCAAATGTGAATTAGTATCGCAATAAAAGATGCAATATTATATAATGGTGAGTAAAAAAAGTGACAAAAACCCTCCACAGGAAAGCATTATGCAAATACACTGTATGCTCATCTGCATGTCTTACAGCAGGTCTGCAACCCCCCCTTTCACATTATCACCCAGCATACAGCACTTCCACTGCAGCAAGGGATTCTGGAATGACTGCAATGAGCACACAGGTGCCACTTTTTGCCTCATAAAAAAACCATTTTTAAACATGTTTCCCTATAGGCTTCGCTTGCTGCCTGGTCACAGCTTTAGAGCCCAGCCATGGTTACAGGTGCCATACCCAGAAAACCTACCTGAACAGACAACGTCTGTTTTCGACTATGGGTCCATCATTGTGTGGTTGATTAACTGGGTATGCCAAGAGACTGTGGTGGGGGTTGTCTGTAGTATAATATACAGGGTGCTTCAGGTAAGACCTGTTGCGTGCCTCTTGTATCTTACCTGGAGGATGGGTTGTATTTCCCTCCTGTGCGATCTTGCATAGAACTCTAGTGTGGGTTATATTGACCATCATGTTCTATATATATATCATATTAATAGCAAGCAATACTCAACTGTTCCCACCCAAAAATATCACATAATTTAATACTGTGGTTATGTAAAGTTAAAATGACCTGATCACCATAATTAGCACACGAAAAGTTAATACTACTCGGGTATATACGTACTAACAATGCATCGGTGGCGATAACTAAGTCTGGGTGTTAAATACCACTCTTATTTTTTTTTTTTTATTTACTAGATCCAGCACACCAGTAACCTAAGGCATGTGATAGCTGTTCACCCTGCATATAAAAAATTAAGCTATGTATTTTAATACCATTATACCAACATTCACCTCGTTGATGCTATATTGATAAATACTTAATACTTTTCCGCCATACTTCATTTACACTTACTTTATTAGATGTTTTTTTCTCTGCTATTATTTTTGTTGCTGTTTAATACTTTGCTCTTGATTGCAAATGGGTAAGTATAATATTTAAATTAGTTAACTTATAGTAAAACAAAATATTTTATAACATATGATTAACATACAGAACTTACCTACTCTCATGTTACTTTTCAATCCAGGATATCAGGTGTACTGTAACTGTAGGTTCAGTAATTATGTGAATAACTTAGCTGTGGCCCACACTGCGCGCCGGACTTTTGGACAATAACATTCAACTATTAACTGCTTCATGGCAAGAGATAGAAGCATTAATGTATGAGAGGCATTTTTTTTAAAATACATGATAACTCTATTCTCTAAAAAATGTCTTATTGCTTTCACATAATATTTTTCATTCAGTAATTTGACCTGAATCTGCCGTGTGTATCCAACAATGTGGTAATGTTATCTCCAACTGAGATATGTGTTTTGTATATAGTCTGAAACTTATGTTTGTGTGGTGATTTGTTTTTTTGTATTTTGTCTGTGTGTATTTTCTGGAAGCTGTGTGAGATAAACCTAAGCAGTTGAACGGGTTTTGTGTCTAGTGGAGGTACAACCTGGTTGTGTTTTTAGACGAATGGCTTGAACGTTGTCTGTGTTTTGTGTAAGCCTTTTTTTTAAATACTTACATTTTTTATTGAGTTATTCACAAGTTGTGGGAGTGGGATGGGAGTACGGAAATCAAAGGGGGAAGGAAATGGTGGCAACATTCCGCGAGCACATACATAATAAAGAGAATACACAATGAATGACCAGTGCAACAGTAAGTAAATATATGCATGCATACACTTCAAAATCAATAATCATTGCCCTCTGTTCTTTATACCCCTTTGGTTGGCTGTACTCCTGGTGAGCTGGAATCGGGAGTGGTCATTATTGGAGGATATTGGGACTGGTTTTAGGCGGATGTCCTTGCGTGTTGAGACTCTCATAATCAGCCATGTTACCAGAGGCTCTCTGGAATTTTGAGCAAGATCTCAGAATCCCAGTCAAGGTCTTTCCATTTTAAGAAATGTGAAAAAACTAACAATAGCGCTCACACACCCTCAAGTATACAATATCCAATTCAACACATATGTTCAAATAATAAAGCAATGTGATAA
Source organism: Ascaphus truei (assembly GCA_036426205.1). Lineage (NCBI taxonomy): Eukaryota > Metazoa > Chordata > Amphibia > Anura > Ascaphidae > Ascaphus > Ascaphus truei. Next base: position 11,637 of record WSYH01011754.1, read on the forward strand.
TAATACATCAAGTGATCTAAAGAAAATTAAGAAACTTAGAAACCTCTGCAACCCTTGATAAAGACTGTTCCACTCGTCTGCCACCAGTGATCCTCCAACAAATCAAAGCTCCCTGATTGTTGGAGGATCATTTTAAAGAATACCAGATTCTGTTTTTATCTGGTTGAGGACCGGCAGGTTCAGGCTCATCCATGCAGCGCTACAGTATGGCACATCGTGGTTGCTGTCATTATAGGGTAATGTTTTTGTTTGGTATCTGTCATGTTCTCCCCTATGTTTGTTTTGAAGAACATACCTGTCACAGGAGACCGGAACTTTTAACACCATTATATGTACCGGGATCAGGTATTAGGCAAACAATGGTAGTTAGAAACAAAATGTAGTTTTATTTCAGTAAAACCCACACGTACAGCAAGAAGAATTAGACAATATCCAGGTAAAAGTGACACGTATACTAGAGTTCTGGAGGGAAAATCTAGGATTCCAGGTGCAGGGTGCCCGCTTGTGGTGACGTTACCCTGACCGGGATATACACCCGACTCTCCTGGTCCTCTTTTGGCCTCAATTTCCTACGGGACCGCTATTGATTTGTAGAACTTGCAACAAATAAGGGGATTTGTTTCTACGAGGCAGAGCTTCAAAATGAAGCTGTTGCTCTGCTATTTGCAACAGAGCAACTTTTGAAAAGTCTACCTTAACTTCATCGACACAGGTCACTGGAAGGTCTCGTTACATGGTCTGGTCCTCCCCATGGGGTCTCTGTTCTCCAGGACCCAGTACTACACCCTGCTCTGGCTTCTTAGCACCATGATACCTCTCAACATCCGTCTCCTTTTGAATATGGACTCAATGCAGACTTGCTGCACCCTTAAGCAGATGTCCTGGCTGACTGCTAGAGCACTTATAATAAATGTAAAAACACAGAAAACATATTTTATACATGGGGGACCTTGGGGAGACTCATAAGGCAAATAGGACTGAGATATCGTGCTCGAAAACACCGGAGTCCGGATGTACACTGGCAGCCCGGTGTAATTCCACCCGTGTACTGGCAAATCATGCCTGCTTGCCAGGTAGAATGAGGTTCTGTATCTCCCGGCCCACACTCCTGCAACAAAATAATGTGTATTATTACCCAAATATCTCACTAACACTTAAAAAATCAGAAAGTTTCATGGTCTGGGGCAAAGGTACATGGGAAATGTACAAGCAGGGGATACATTAACTTTTCTGCAATTATCATGGCCCCTGGCTTATGGTGCTGTGTAACTGCCAGTTGACTCCACAGTTTCAGGGGTATCAGTGGGCTTAACGTTTATTATATAGCCTGTCACCCCCTTAACCATCACATACCCATGTGTCGAGAGGGAAGGCTCAGTACTCTCTGTGCCAGTCTTTATACCCTTTTCCAGATCACTGCCACCACCGGATCACCACATGTGAATAAACGGGGTGCGTTTGCTACAGCCCTTAGGACACTAGGGAAGTTCCCGGATACATCTTTGTCAGATGCGCCAGGGTTAAGTACCACCTATATACATTCTTTACTGCATTTCTTTTTGATCATTGTACATATCTGTAGAGCTTGTTGATGCCGCTTCAAAATCTCTTTCCACAATGTCTATAAAGGGGAATATTTTCTAGGGAAGGGAGAAAGATGAGTGAATAGAGATCAAAGTCGACCTCTTTGATTAGAACCTTGTGGCACGGTATCTCAAACAAAATCAAGGTGTGGAGCTAGGCCTCTACTGAACATAACCCTGTATTGAAGGTACTTAAAAATTTCGCCACTTGGGATTTCACGAAGGTCCTGAGTGGTGAAAGAACGAGACCATGGACATGTTCAGAACATCTATTATCCATTGACCCTCGATCTCCTCTCTCAAAAGTGGAACCAACAATCCCGGGCGCGAACTCTTGGCTGAAAAATAGTGGTGTCATCCTGATCTATCAAGAGTGAGCTCAGCTTTATTATTTTTTTGTCCACAAGTTCAAATTGAGATTCATGAGATAAAAGCTGCTTGCTTTCTTTTGGAATATTTTAGGGACCACAAATTTGACCTGTATTCCAGGGGGCCAGCAAGTGCGCCTCACAATCCACCCTCTCTTTCCTACTATGTCTGAGGGCCAGGATAATATCTGGCTAATTGTGCTGCCCTTATAATAAGAGAGTAGGCACGGATAAGCGTCCTCTATTTAACCGGATGTCAGAGAATAGTTTCTGGCCACTCTAGGGCAGAGATTCATCTTGACTGAATTAATTCTACCAAAAAGAAATATTAGTGTTGGACTATACAACCAGGTCACTCTTGAGAGACCTGATGAGGCCCGGGAGTTTGCTCTGTACAGAGAGAAATATAATTTGTCAAAATATGTCTAGGATTTCAGAGTCTTCTCGCACCATTAATTCAAAATTGGCTACTGTTTTAGTAAAGTTAATATTCAGTGCTTCCTGATTTATTATCATTTATTTTAAAACCTGAGAGTCTACTGAAGATCCAAAGTTCCTGGAACTATTCAGGAGTGATAGAGAGTTGTTTAGACAGTGTCATGAGTGCGTCATCTACAAAAAAGTGTTATTTATATTTTTTCTCTCCCAACTGGGATCCCTGTATCTTGGGGCTGTTTTCTGATATGACTATTCATTGGCTCGAGGTAGAGGGCGAACAGCAGAGAGTAGCGTGAGCATCCTTGTCTATGCCTCCTTAATTGAAAAACATCAGATGCTAATCCCAAGCATAATACCCTGGCCGAGGGGAAAGTAAAACAGAGCTAATGGAGTGGAGAACCTATCCCTGAAACCAAATTGTTTTAGAGTACTCTCATATAGTCCCAGTCCAGTGGTCAAAACGCTTTTTCTGCATCTAAAGATAATACAAGGGACTGAGTGTTTTTTTGTTTGTTTGGCATCAGCTATCAGGTCAATCGTCTCCTGTATTGTCAGCCGCCTGCCTCCCTGGGACAAAACCTACTTGGTCTAGGTGACCAGGCCAGGCAATACTACATTAAGACGATTGGCAAGAACTTTTAAAATATCTTCAAGGCTACTATATCAACATTATCGCCTAAAACTGTGTAGCGCTGCAAGGTCTTTCCCTGCCTTAGGGATGCAACATGTATCATGGTATTATGGAAAGCTGCACCGTCTAGAATGAAGTAAAGAGCTTTTGTAGATGGGGAATTAGAAGGCGGGCACATTTTTTAATATAAATTTGAAACCCATCTGGGCCTAGGATTTATTTGGCTTCAGGGAACTAAATCACCTCACGCTACAGTATCTCTTCCAGAGTAATTAATGTGTTTAGGTTGTCTTGCTCGTGTTCTGGAATAGTGGTAGCCCTGACTCAGATAGATATTTTCAAGCCTTTTCTATAGTTCTGGATTTATGTATTTATTTATTTTTAGTTGATTTTTGCGATCATATAGCTTACTATAAAAAGAGTGGAACTCATTTGCTATTTTTAACGGGTTAAACGTTAGGTTTCCCAGATTGGTTCAAATTTATGGGATACCTAACGGGTTGCTTATGTCTAGGTGATATGCAAGCTATAGTCAGCTTATTAGCCTTCTCGAAATATTTTTGTTTAGTCCAAGTCATAATTTTTTCTTGCCGCTTCGGATAACAAGTATTAAGTTTCCCTGCGGGTCGTTAGCTCCCTCAGAGTTTTTTTGGAGAGTTTGTTTTGTGTGATTCTCTAGTTTTGTAACTTTAAGTTCAGTGTATCAATTTTGCTTGTCTCGCCTGTTTCCTATTGCCGCAATTCTAATTAGGTTGCCTCTCAGGCAACCTTATGAGCTTCCCAAACAGATGACTGTGTTGGGAAACTCTCAGCATTAAAGAAGAAATAATACATGATCTCCTCTCTACTCTCCTCAGAATCTCTGGGATCTTTATCAGAGCCTCATTGAGTCTCAGGGATCTAAATGGGGGGAAGGGGAGTTGTCAAATCTCTAAGTTGTTACCTCCGCTGGGCATGGTCAGACCACATAATATTTTTTATGTGTGTTGAAGTCACTTGGGTTAGGGGAGCCAAGATGAAATGTAGTCTAATCTAGTGTGAGGAAGTCTAATACTGTCATGCGCTCGGTGTAACGCTGGATAATGACCACCAATGGGTGTAAATAAACTGATAGAGGGACACACAAACGAGAATGAAGGGGCACCACATTGAAGTCGGGGCTCAGAGGGCAGTAAGCTTACCCTGTCAGCTCATCCGTCCTGGATCCTGCTTCTCCTTGGTTCCCGTTCCCGCAGCGGTGCATCCGGCAGAAGAAACATGCATAAATAGAAGAAAGTGTCCGGTGCAAGCAGACAAAGTCAAACTTGAATCCAACTCCAGTATTGATACAAAAGGCTTTATTGGGAATAACACACACTAAAACAACAGGCTACACCACAGCCTCCTCCTCTATGTGTTTCACGCTGGGGTAGCGCTTCGTCTGGGAGCTCCAAGACGATGCGCTACCACAGTGAAATGCGTAGAGGAGGAGGCTGTGGTGTCGCTGCTGTTTAAAGTGTGTTTTTATTTCCAATAAAGCCTTTTGTATCAATACTGAAGTTGGATTCAAGTTTTACTGTTTGCAGTGGCACCGGACACTTTCCGCATTCTAATCTAGTGTGAGGGGCTGAGTAGAATGTGAAATCTTTACACCTGGAATTCAGCTCTCACCACACATCAACAAGGCCACACACTAAGATATTTATTAGTTTCAGGTGGTCGTCTGCTTTGGGATATCTGTCTCTGTGACATTGGGGTTGACCTGTCCAAATCTCTATACCGAGTGGTGTTTAAGGTCCGGCTTAATATATTGGCTTTTCGCCATGATCCCAGCTTTCATAAAAAAAATGTAGAAAAGAATTTGGGGAAGTCAAAGTTGAGAAACATAAACATTAGCAACTTGTACATCTAGTTGGATGTGTGAAGAAGGCGCTACTGCGCATGACAGAACTGCTCAAAATCCCGATGAGGCAACAAACTGTTATTGACACATAAGCAAAGGGCTACACCACGATCCCTCCTCTACGCGTTTCACCCTGGGAAGCCCCATTCCCAGGGGTGAACGCGTAGGAGGGAGATCGTGTGTAGCCCTTTGCTTATGTGTCAATAAAGTTTGTTGCCTCATCCGGGACTTTGAGCAGTTCTGTCATGCGCAGTAGCGCCTTCTTCACAATCCACTACCTACAAGCACTGAAGGCAGCAGCACGCGGACGCTGGAGGAAGGAGAGAGCAAGACCCAGACCGGAGGATGGAGCTTTAAGGTAAGAGTTTAAACTTTTTTACCTCTCCTAACACTCCGTCACACTAGGGTCCATTCAGCTCCCTCTCAGCCAGATTATGACGGCTTGACACCTGGTGCAATTGCTGGTACTCTGATGCGCAGGACAGGTTCCCCTTCTTAAATTTCTACATCTACCCCATACAATATAGCCAATACAATCAAGTATCTCCATCTACAGACACCACTCTGTTCATGGAGAATAAGAAACCTTTATGGAGCATATCGCCACTCCTCCTTTTTTTTTTACTGTGCCGAGGGTAAGAATATCGCGCGCAATGTGTATGTCCATAAATTCATAGGGGGTCTGTCTTTTTTAAAAAGGGTCTCTTGCACTGATTATGATGTCTCCTGCAGCTTTATCATAATCTGTGTGGGCTATCCGCCATTTGAGGGGTTATTGAGGCCTTTAGCTTTTTGGGATACTACCTTAATAGATGTTGGGGTTGATTAAGATCTTTGTTAAATTTATGTTTGGTTATCATTTCGTGATGCTTTTAGGGTATGGGTTTGTGACGACTCAGGAGATTCCTTCCTCTCCTTGTTCCCTCTCTCCCATCTCCTGTACCCTTTCCACTCTTCCCACTCCTCTCCTTCACCTTCTACCTCTCTCCCCTTGCCGCGCGCATTCCCCGCAGGTCTCTCATATCATACCCTTAGCCCCTGCTTTGATCCTCCCCGCTCCCTCTCCCCCACGGTAGCTCCTTTACCTTCCCTGTGGTGCCATCTGTCCCTTGCCTCCTCCTCGCGTGGTGCCCACGGCACGGTGCTCCGCGCGCCTGGTAACGCGTCGTTGCATGCACTCCCTCAGCCCATGGAGGACGCACTACATGCACTCCTCTCTGCCTTTGCTGGCCATCGTGCGGGCAACGGCCTCGCGCGCATTCTTTCCTCTTGGCTCCGTCCCCCTCCTGCGGTCTTCCCCTGCTCCGTGCGGGCCACGCCTGTGTTCAAACCTGTGCGTGGCGCATCCCCAGCTTACAGGGGCGTGCCCGCACAGACTCTTCTATCAGGTTCCCCCTGTCTCCGCTCCCTAGCTGTACAGGCTGCTCCCTGACTGCCCTTTTGTCTCCTCCTCTTCTCTCCCTGACCTATCTCTAGCTTCTCCCACTTCTCTCTCTACTCCTCCCCTCTGTCATTGGTGCACCTTCCTTTATAATCCCGTCTGTCCACCTCTTCTCCTCTCTGATAGTTCTGTTTCCCTGTGTGTACCTGACCTATGCTGTGCTTCCTCTGTGCTCTTGTGTTACTTTGGATTTCCTCTGGCTTTGACCTCTGCTTACCCTGACTACCTGCTCTCTGGTACCCCTTTGAACCCTGCTCCGCATACGACTCTGCTGACTCTGGCTTCCTAGGACCTGGCTTGCCCTCTGACGACTCTACCCTCTGGATCTCTAGACATTGGCAAACGGACACAACTATTCTCATGGACATTCCCCAAGCGTTGTAAGTATACACTAACAACTCTTCCAACAGGACCAGAACGCTATAACCACACTCCGGGCTCTCCACTGTGTGGTGTGTGGTATCATACTGTACATCCCACCTCAGTACTGGGGTCTAGATGGTCTGCGGGCATACAGGGGTGATAGGTTGCAACCTCAGGTCAAGAGAAGGGAGGGGGTGTGTGGGTATAAGAATAAGAAAAAACAAATAAAGTCTAAGAATTACACAGGTTTCTGGACCTTGGAGCCCTTACAGTAGGGTATGGGTGGAGGGGGTCTAGGGCTATAAGAACTGGGAGACGATACTGACTGGACTACCAACATCTCTATCGCCATGACAGGCAGCAATATTGGCGAGGGACACATCAGGAGAAGGAGGGAGCGAACGGAATAAAAATCAGAGTGGCCAGTTGGCCAAGCATTCCTATTATGGGACCTGCATAAGGAAACTTAATAATAATTACATATTCACAACTGAACCTTAATATGCTTTTTCATAACATTCTTATAAACATGAGCAGGGGTAGGTTTCTACAGATACAAGGATAGATAATAAGGTCTAAAGTCTGGGTACTGCTTCAGGGACTGTGATCTGTATACAGTAATCAACATTCTGTAGTCCAATAAACCAGTTATACCCAATTTGGTGTTATGATTGAACTGTTCATACAAGAAGATGTCCCTGAGGTGCATCCTGGAAGCTTCAGGATCCTCTTGGACTGGAGGCGCTGTCCTGAAAGAACCAACTTGAGCCTGTCCTGATGTTCTTTCCCACATCACCGCGGAGATCTCCTAACTCCTGTTACCAGACCGGTTGCACCAGCACCACAGAATACATCACAGGTAGTGACCCAATCTCATATAGGAAGGGGAAAATGAGCTACACACCACATATGTATATTATATATATATAATATATATATATATATATATTATATATATAATATATTATTATATACGTATGATCAAACGTAAATGTAGTTGTTTGTTTTCATGTTTAACATGTACTTTGTGACCCTCCCTCTTTGATGACGTCCGCAATTGGACACTCATAACATTGCATGTTTACATTGTACACGATCATACAATCACTTCATGGTACCTTATACACACATCTATAATAATTACTTATTTTACACAATTAAAACTGAATCAATAGCAACTATCCTGATGGCATTAAATTATGCATATGCACATTACAAAAACTTCATGTGATCAGGTGACAATAACATGCCAAATTACACATGTTGCAACGTAGTTTCTCAACGTCAATGTCATGGTTGTATCCTAATTATATGACTGAGTGTTGCGTTCAGAAGTGGTACATGCATTACACATTCCAGAAATACTGGCAATAAATGCTTGTCAAAAGCTTAAACTTACATCATTCTCAATACTGTACATGATTGCCTGGTGAATACACATAATTAATTATATTTAATTGCTACTGGATACACTTGGGAGTGAACTACTTGGATATGTTAATGTAACACCTTGCACTTTCAGCAAGTCACCTGACATCATCAATAGTATTAAAGGAGGGCAATTACTTGCATTCACAGCTACAGACCTGAAATGATGCGAATGTTTATGAGACGAGGAAGATTCTATTGGACGAGAGGCTTGCTGATGGAGAGGATTTCACAGGCAAGGGGGACAGGGACAGAGGCAGGGACGTGGCAGGGACAGTGACGGGACGGCACGCGGACAGAAAGGGTGAGGTCGAGGGACAGGGAGAGGGCAAGGAGATGAGGGAGAAGAGAGAGGAGAGAAGTTGTGCCTCATCCTCGTTTGTACAGGGAGGAGCACCCTGTTAGATGGGATGAGTGAGGAGCA
>WSYH01011755.1:0-20193 GCA_036426205.1 Ascaphus truei
AGTGCGCGCGTGGCACAGAGTGCGCGCGTGGCACAGAGTGCGCGCGTCTGTGCCTGTGACTGAGTGTGTGTGTGTGTGACTGTGAGTGTTATAACCGGCAGCCTGTCTCCTCTCCTGTGTGTGTCTGGTTATCTCTGTGAGCCTCAGTCCCTCTCCTGGTTACCTCTCTGTGAGTCACACGGTGACAGCCTCCCCGCTGGCTGTGTGCTCACTAACCTGTTGCTCTCACACTCTTCCTATCCAGGACTCCAGCACATCTAGTCTCCCCTCCTCCTCCTGTATTACACTAAGCAGCACCCCTAGTTTGCCCACTGCCGTCTCTCAGCTCCTTCCTCCCCACCTCTCCGTTTCTTCCCTCCACCTCTCCGTTTCTTCCCCCCACCTCTCCGTTTCTTCCTCTCTTCCGGGATCTCCAGCTTTGTCTGGACTGGGGAGGGGAGGAGCCGGGGACCAGAGGAGCCAGGGAGGGGTGAAGAGGCCGGTACTGAGCCGCCCGAACGTCCTGCTCCTCTCACCAACGGCTCCGCTGCCAGCCGCTTCTGCACATGTGCAGAAGTCCGTTAGCGTCACCATTAGTAGTGCGCATGTGCGGCATGGCAGCGGACGTGTGGGGGGAATGGCAGCCGTTAGGAGCGGCGCCGGTGGCGATACCCGCATATGTAATCGCCCGTGTGGGGGGAGCAGCGCCTGTTTGGAGCGGCGCCGGCGGCTATCGCCGCCGCCACCGCATGTGACACCAGACGTGTGGCGGCTATTGCCGCCGCATATGTCAGCAGCCGGGGGTGTGTGGGCAATTAGGAGCGGCGCCGGCGGCTATCGCCGCCGCATGTGACAGGGGACGTGTGAGCGGAGCGGCGTCCATTATGTGACGTCACTTCCATTTCACATTTCGCCCCCATCTATCCAGTTTTGTTCTATCAGGACTAGGTGCCACGAAAGAAGTTTCACTTTAATAATAATAATAATAATAATGTCTATTTCGTGAAGAGCTTCATACCGCAATTCAGATTTTCACACGTCTAGCTACAAATCCCATCTTATTAAAGAAAGTTTTAGGATTTAAGCGTTTTACCCATTAACATTTTTCTAATCTTTCTGATTCAATTCATTTTCACTACCCTCAGCCAAGGGTCCTGACACTAACCCAGAATGAGAACATATACAATAAAAAAAAACCTTGACTGCAAGCCCTATCATGATTTCTCTCCCCCCATCGGAGGTTGCTGTGCAGACAACAGCACCTGATAACCTGTTTCCGAGATTTCCCCCCAAAGGCAGTTGCATCAATGCAACCAGATTTGAATTGCACTTTGCAACTGAAGGTGGTATTTAAAGAGACATTTTTTTTCTCGACATGCAGGTTCCCAAATCGCCATTCACTGCCGCCCACCTCTCTAACTGTGATGTTCTTAAACTCTGAGGAGAGCGAGAAGACGCGGAACAGCTCGATCTCGCTGAGTGTTGGCTTCAGCAGCTGGTTGTAAGTCTGCACGGACTCGTTGGTGATGTAGTAGTGGCTGGCGATACGACCCAACTCCGTCACCTGGAGAAAAGAATAATATATATCTGAATGGAAAATGTCCCAACTTGGGATAAGGTACAAGTTAAATCTACTGCCATGCGACACCCAGGCACACTGCTGGCTCCACAGCTCCCTACTTCTCTCCATCTGTACCTGGAAGTTCCCGGTCTTCTTGTCGTATTTCAGCAGGTTGTTCTTGTCCAGCATTAGCGCAGCTGTGTGAATCAGGTCTAGGCGCCGCTGCTCCAGCAGGGGGTCGGATTTGAGGTCGTCGTGAGAGATGCCGTAAAGGGTAGGTGAGCGCAGCATGCGGATGTACAGGTAGGTGTAGCCCAGCCAGTTGACAGCATCCTAAAGCACAGGACAGGCAGAGGATATAAGTCAACCCCCCTCTCGTGAAATATGGGAGAGTGATTTTGCTCTCCGGAATATAATGTGCAATTCTCCTCCAATCACACAAGGGAGGACATGGACCTATTACCCACAGGAAACATTATGTATGTAAACATGACAACATACAACTGTACAAACTGAAATGTTGGAACTCGCGACACTGCTCCTCCAGATAACACAACATATCCTGTTGTAATTCAGAATATACATTGTGTAGAATCCAGTAGTAATGTTGGTACTGCAATGCAATGCAGCTTGTAATGCTTATGGTTTAAGGGCAAACATTCAGAGCCAACATACTGCATATTAGTACCGTCCCTCATTCAACCATTCTGCTCTCTCCGTTATACCTGTGTCCAGCTCTCTTTTTCTAGTTCCTCCCCTTTTATGGAGCCTGTTATACACTCTGCTTCCTCTATTCTTGTTTTTCCCTCTCCCTCCAATATGCACTTGTTTCGCCATCCTTCCTGTGCTCTCCACCTCCTTGCTCATGCTGTCCCCCGCTACAGATGGGTTAGTAAGCTGGATACCTTTGCGGTCTGCACGTTTCCCAGCACCACCTCTGCGTTCAGCATGTCCGGGAGCTTCGCCACCACCTGGCTCTCTATGGGCAACTGCTGGTTCAGCAGGGACAAGTAATACTGCAGCTCCCCATGAGACGTGATGAGGATCCCCTCGCCCTTTGTGTCGTACTGCGGACGACCGGCTCTTCCCAACATCTGATGGGAGGCAAACAAGGGCCATGAACACATCGCAGCAAAACTACACATTTATACAGGACAATGTCCATGAATCCCACAAGAGAATAATTGGAGTAAAAAGTCAACCCACACCTTTTTTACTTCGAATACCACTTCTTTTTAATGACCCAGTTTCACGATCACTACATAGAAAATGTATTAAATAAGATTCTTCTACTTTCCAGTTTTAAGAGCATTAGTACAGACTTGTAATATGAGGAGCAAAAGGTATTACTACAATGTATACAAGATCTGATCCATCTTGAAATTGGCTAGTCAATGTACTTTAAGACCTAGGCAGAGGTTCAATGGCGGTCACCGAGCACACATTATTCCTTACCTGCAGGATATCCAGAGCGCCGAGCTCAGTCCAGCGGCCTTTCTCCGGGCTGTATACCTGTGTCCCTTTGATGATGACCGTGTGAGCCGGGAGATTTACACCCCAGGCCAGTGTCGCTGTGGAGACCAGAACCTACAACCAAATAATATAAACAATGGTAATTCTCTGCATGTGACTCGTCCATATCTACAGCACAACGACCACTACAGTCTGCTCACTTGGACCCCACCGCTACTAGATGGGCTTGGGATTAGTGCCTCAAACTCACTGGCTATGTGCTCACCTGAATGTGTTTGTCAGCAAACAGATCTTCAACCAGAGTCCTGTCCACACGACTCATCCCAGCGTGGTGAATGGCGAAACTGTACGGCAAGAGATCCTTCAGCTCCAGGTTCTAAAGAACGAGCCTTTCGTTACACCACAGAGCATAGAAATGAGTGACAACATGACTTTACGGCGGTATAGCTCCCATTTATGTGGACGCCTTACCTTGCACTGCTCTGCCTCTGTACGCAGCACCTCCGTGGAAGCAGAACCCTCACGCAAAAACAGACCCAGTGTGTCCTTTTCCAGGCACATGTCTCTGATGGCACGGGACGTCTTCCCAGTTTCCTTCCTCGAGTGAACAAACACCAGCACCTTGAGAAAGGGAGTACAGGAAGCCTTCAGCAACCAACCATATCTGTTACAGGTAACAGGACACCACGGTAGAGGATTAGAACTTGTATTTAAATAGTGCTCTTTCCTTTCGGGCAACAAGCAGAGGGCAAAGGAACATTGCTACCACGGATAATTAGAGAGTTCACTGTGCACTGTGTCTTTCTGTTGATTTTCTTGCAGTGAAGATGAAACATGAAGATAAATAATTATCAAGTGTGTAAATGTGTGTTAATGCTGTAGCATATTTGCCCCCATTTAATAATCAGACTTCTGCCATAGGACACCTTCCAACACTGGAAGATACCTTACTGGCCACCGATTTGAAAGGAATGTATGACCAGAAGGTGTTATCACAGACAAAGCAAATTGGGGAATATTGCACACATAAACACAAATCAAAAAATGGATACAACTACCGGAGCTCCCTGTCCAGGGATATCTGTGTGGTATTCCAAATCAATATGGATAAATAGAAGCAGGGCACTACAGATTTAGATAGTGAATTTATTGCCACTCATTCATAAAAAAGGGTTGTTGAGGCTGAAACGTCGCATTATTGGCAATAAATTAACTACGGTGTATGTAAATCCGTAGTGCCCTGCTTCTTCTATTTATCTATCTTATCACAGACAACTGCTTTGTAAATATGATCGACAATCTCTCACATACTAATCACCTATCTATACATACACAAACCACCACACTGGTGTTTTTGTTTGAAAAAAAGTGCCAGTAGACTTTGTTTTGTAGGAATTTCTAATATATGAGCACCTGGGCAAGTTACTGCCTGCTTAGCTGGAGTGCCTCTGCCACAGTATGCTATACACATTTATGCTTTGTCCCAGCATTTAGAAAAACACACGTATTAGATATAGAAAAGCAGCACTCATGTACTCAATGGGCAAACATGCTTGGGTGCACGGAATAGATATATATATGTACACAAATAAATATATAAATAAAAAAACAGAAATCTGACACAGGACCAATAGATCTACAAAAAAAGTTTTATTTAAACAGGATCAATGTTTCGGTCCTCTTGATCTAATGGTCCTGAGAGCGCATGATATAGATATATATATATATTTTTTTTTTTACCTGCTGAAGCACAAGGCACCTAATATTTGTTCTGTTAGCCCTTATGAGCAATGTAAGATTTTCCAAGCATTTTAGTCATAAAACAGGTGGATGTGCACCGCATTGTTCTAGGAATCGCTCTGCCAACATCACAACTTTTTGTTTACTACCATATTTCAATTTGTATGGCAGTGAAGGAATCTCTCAGCTGATCCTTTCCTCCTATGCGTCTTCTAAACACTCCCCCTCTCCTCACAAACACACAAACCTGGTTCTTCCCGGCGTGCTCCATAATTTTCTCGTACACAATCTCGTTCATGATCTGGAAGCGCTTGATGGCTTTCTTCTCGGTGATTCCGACATATGTCTGCTCCAGAGGCACCGGTCGAAAGCTGGGAAGGACGGAGCAGAGTAAGAAAACATTCGCTATGAACTAAACCTAGTGGGGCAAGTGGAACCTTCCTCATGTCCTAAAAGGTCTAACAATGGTACATTCTGGCTGGTTAATCTCACAAGCATACTTTCTATACTGCAGAGTAACTGAAGGGTATCTCAATGGTAAGAACATTGCCTTAGAAGTGGGTGAATTTGGTTAAAAAATGTCAGCTCCTTGTGACCATGGGGAAGTCACTATCTTTCCTGTGCCTCAGGCACCAACATTATTAGATTATACGTTCTTAAGGGCAGGGACTCATTGTGCCTGAAAAACTATGTGCAGCGCTTTGCCTTCCAATGCACGGCTGATGTAGTACCTGTTGTCAAAATAGAAGAGTCCCTTGGCTGGGTCCACGCGCAGGAAGGTGGCCACATCCTCGTAATTGGGCAGAGTGGCGCTGAGACCCACCAGCCTCACGTCCTCCTGCGTCATCTCAATGTTACGGATGGCTCGGGCCACCAGCGACTCCAGCACAGGACCTCTGTCGTCGTGCAGAAGGTGGACTTCATCCTGATGGAGAGCAATATGGGGTCAAGGGGAGATCTCAAACCCACCACCCAACTAACCACCCAACAACCCAACCCCTTCACGATCAGAAAGGCTGCAACCCACTTAGCCCACTGGCTGCCAGAGGGATGTGTAAAGGCGAGGATTCCTCCCACAATTCGGGAACTCACCAGGATGAGCAGGCGCACCAGTTGAGTGTAAGTCCTCTCTCCTCCCTTGCGGGTGATGATATCCCACTTCTCTGGGGTGCAGACGATAATCTGAGTGGCATTGATCTCTTCCTTGCACAGCTGGTGATCGCCAGTCAGCTCTGCCACATTTATGCCATACGTGGACAAGCGCTGGGGACAGAGTATTTGGAGCGTGAGGGACAGAAGAACAACCTGACATAGGAGAGCTGTACTGCACACGTTCTGCAAGTAGCACCGACATGCGGATGCGTCGTCACTCACCTTGCCGAAGCTTCCCACCATCTCTTGCACCAAGGACCTCATGGGGGCGATGTAGATGATTTTGAAGTTGTCCACGTTAATAGTACCGTCCACATTGATGTGTTTCCCGATCTCCCGGAGCATGCACATCAGAGCCACGTTAGTCTTACCGGCTCCCTAACAAGGAAACAGAGTCGTCTTTAAAATCAGGTGAAACATGTTTATTAAAAGGATTCTAACAGTCAGGGTGCCTAATGTCAAAAAGGACACCCACAGAGTGCATATCATAGAGTTCCATGTTACATAGGGGGGCTCACAGGTTCTTTATTCTACGAGCGCTTCATGTTACTGTGGGGGTCTCTGTATAACACGAGTTGCCATAGCGGAGGTCCATTTATAGTGAACATCTCTGTGGGCTGCAGTGTAATATGTAGGTTTCTTACAGTGGGGGCACACAGCAGCAGGTTCTCGTCCGTATCCAATGCGGCTTTAAACAGTTTGCTCTGGATCCTGTTCAGAGTCTTAAAGCCATCGAACCCGGCCTGGGCATATTTCGGCAGCTTCTCCACCGCCACCAGTTGCTGAGGAGAGAAGACAGGTTTTGAGCGTATGTTCCCTCAGGTGAAGGCACAGCGTGCCAGGGTCTGGGGGTATCATGTCCTCTCACCTCGTCATCAGTGAAAGGTTTGGGTTTGAGCGCTGGGACGTGGACTTCCTCGTACCCTTTACGCTGGCGTCTGAAGGAGCCATCTGGCAGCTGGCAACGCTTGTTGGCCATGAAGTGACTGCCCTGAGCGAAGACCAAATCCTCCAGGTCCAGAACTTGCCGGGGAGTGAAAGTCTGGAAGAGAGGGGTAAATCAGGGGGAGGAGATGCGTTTGGCAAACAACCCATTACAACACTGATTTCCTGCCTGGCACAATTTTTTACAAGTGCACTTTTAACAGAACTCACCACCACAAAGGGGCAATCCCAGCGAGCAATTGTTTTTACATAGGATTGAAACAAAGGGGGGTGGGGGGTGCGCGAAAGAGACCCCATGCTTCAATCCTATGTTTGGAGAGAGGGGGGGGGGGAGTTTGGAGACCCCCCTGCTTCAAACTAATAGGGTCTTATAAACATTATCAGCGCTATTACGAAAACGTTAAGTCTCTTTTCAAGGGACAGTAGCTACTAGGATCAAAACAAACCAAGAACATCAGCAGGTTTAATGGGTTAAATTGAGCCGAAATTGTGTGTGGAAAAGCTTTTGACACAGTAATTGCCTGTGTGTGGTAAAGCTTTTAACACCGTAATTGACAAAATTAGCCAGAGGAAATTAACCCCTCCCAAGTCTCAGCTCCCCACATTTACAAACAAATACTTCTAGGTGTCAGATCTTGGTTAAAAAAAAAAAAGCAATAAGCCAGATGCAACCCATTAAAACGCGTCACTGCCATCAGTACATGGGATTGACATTTTTAAAACAGCCTTGCGCACCAAAAAAACACCAGGTAGCTTCCCCTTTTGCCTTAAGCAACACCATTCATGCATAGCGCTATCTTAGCGCGAAATGCGTTAGAGGTATATCCATACTCCTCCATGCTGTTCACCTTCAATAAATATTAATGTTATTACCACCTCTGCTTAGCCCCAGACTATTTGGCATTTGCTGTGCTCCGTTTTTCTCTCCACTTGCGAACTTCCACTGTTGACATTTCGGCTGGACGCACGCAGTCAAGGACGGTACACACCAGTAATGGGAGTACAATCTTTTTCTCATGAAGATTGAAGTGATGAGAATTATACTCTAGGGTTATTGCCTATTAAAGAGGTATACCAAATCACTACTATTCTAACATAACAGTTGTTGACTCTGGTGTTGCGCCACTTGCAGGCATTTAACCTATTAATGAGTCCTTCTAACAAGTCTAACCAACTGGTGTGTTCTACATATCTGTCCATTATCCATTTGAGCCTTTTATTCATTTATGGTGATGTTATACCCAACTCAGATGCACTGACGTTTGAGATTTATTCTCTATTGTTCACCAGATCTCCCATAATACAGCTCTTACCTCCCCTCCCTGATCCATCTCTATGCCCTCCAAGTCTGTGTCCACACGCGACTGACGCACCCTCTCCCTTCGCGAGCGTTCCTCCTGCAGAGACAAGAGCTGGTTACCACAAGAAACCCATCACAAAGGCCTACCTCCCGGGACAGTCCATGAAACCCCGCCTCACCCGGATCAGATCCTCCTTTTCAGTCTCCTGCAGCTGGTAAAGGTACTTGGAGAGCTCGGGGTCTGCCTCCATTTTACCCATAATCCTCTCTTTCTCTGCTTCACTCTGAGCGCTGGCCAAAAGTGAGCAATACAGAACTGTGCAAATCAGAGAAACCAACATTACCCAGAGGATTTTACATAGGGACAGGTTTATGGGATATTATGGCCGACGGGTCTGTTCAATATGTGAAGCAGCTACCCTGTGCTGGAGAAGATTTTAGCACCGTTCATATTAATGGAACAGGTCTGTCCTCCAGCACACTGAAGTTGATTTACAGCATATTGAACAAGGGCCTTAAAGAGAGAAAGAGAACAAACAAAAAATACACCAGAAATGGCAACTAAGAAAATGAAAGGTTAAGAAAAATGAAAAACACATAGGACACATGAATTGCAGATGCAGACACAGCCTGGGGCAGTACTCACTCATCATGCGATGCTGCCTCAGCACTTTAATGAAGTCAAACGTGTTGAACCCCAGCAGCAGTACCAGCTGGTTTTCACATTCACGGTCGTCACCTGCGGTCTGGGAGCCAAAGAGGGAGAAGCTCAATATGGGAGCATAAGACAAACCCAACATGTTTTGAAAAGCAGGTCCACAAATCCCAAGAAACATTGGGATTTGAGCTACGGTGCAGCACCTCTCACCCCTCCCCCAGTAAACCTCTCACCCCGCCTATAGTAAAAAGTCCCCATGGCAACCTATTTTTATTCTAACTTGCACCATCAATCCAGGAAGCACAGAGCTGTTTTCCCTGCAGACTACAAAAAGTCTTGTTCGTAAATCTTTCACGCCCTGAACATCTCCGATAAGATTATTTGAAGTTTATGGTGAGGGCCCTAAGCAGCCTTATTCATGTAAGTTTTAGTCTAACATTTTAGGAACTCAGCAGAGATTAAATTAGACCCCCTATTGCAAAGTATACAAAAAATATACAAGATAAAGTGCTAAAAACACTCTATAGGAATATAAAAGAAAGTGGTGAGCAATGTGAAACTATCCCTAAGTGACTATGCTGCAGGAATATAAAGACTATTTGCAAAGTGTAGTGAATATAAAAATAAAACAACATACAAGGGGAACTGCAACTACAATTATGAGCAAAACACTTTGGAGATGCACTCAATGATACCTCTGGTGGTTGCATAAAAAGTACAAGAGAAACTGTTAGGGGGAACAGATTATTATTTTTTATCTCTTTTGAGATTAAAGACCTTTTTATGCAACCAAAATGGTTTTGCTATATATTAAAGGAAATGTTCCCAGGTGGTAGCTGGACAGCACCATTGATGTTTGACAAGTTATGTACTCAGTATTGTTGTTGATCTGTAAATACGAGGACTGGAACATATGCTAGTCAGAAGATGGCCGTATTAATCCTTTGGCTGCCAGCACCCCTCTACAGCTCTGTACCTTTAAGATCTCCAGAACCTCATCTGCTTTTTTCTGGGACACAATGGCATCATCGTAGAATCTGCTGAGCTGTCTCTGCAGCCAGAAGGCATCAATGTCCCGGGGGTGAAGGTCCTTCTTTTTGGAGCTCATCAGCTCTCCAGATGACACAAGCTAAGGGGGTCAATGTTAAAGGCTCAGATGTCACACAAAGACTGCCCACCCCTCCATATAGTCAGCTAAGTGTTCCCACCACATTGCAAGTCTCAAAGACAGGATGGAGTTAAAAGTGCAGTGCCTCCTGTTGTATAGTAACAAAATATAATGATGGCAGTGATGTTGAAAGTTTTCAATATGGGTCGTTACACAAATCAGACATTTAAGTATTTTGTTGTGAATTTGTAAACACAGTGAGCCGAGATTTGGGAGAGGTCTGATTTCCTCTGGCTGCTCCCTTTTATGCGATATCACTGGGTGCTGAACAGGAGTTTGCACAGGTAATGCACTCCTCCCTGTTTATTTGCTCTAACAAAGAGAGGGTGGGCTACAGGTCGAATGAACTGATTGACTAGTCCACACCCATTAAGAGGCCCAGATGACCAGAGAATATCTTGATTGCACAATAAAGCATTTTGTTTTTTAGAACACAAGGAATTTATACAAAAAGTATATGGTACAGAGAGCACAACTTCCTTTGTGTACAATTGGCAAAATGTCCAACGAGATGTGCAATGCTTTGTTCCTGCTGCACTTTTACGTTTCACAGCACAGCAGACATCCTGACACTTTCCAAACACAGGCAAGCCTCATGCATCTCTAAATCCAGACACCAAACATCCCAACAAAGACAAAACAGAGAACACACTTCATCCCAACACTGTGACAAAACCCCAGCCACGTGCAATTACACAGAACCCCCCCCCCCCCTTCTGTTTTCCTGCTAAAGTTTTGGCTGACTCCTTACGTTAGCAGACAGAGTGCAGCGCACAACGGCCTCATCTCCTTCCATGTCATCATCGGACGCCTCGTCTCGCACCTCACCGTACACGTCTTCATCCCCCTCCTATGGGTCGAAAACATGTTAGAATCCCGTGTCTGCAGCCCACACCCCGCATTTCAGTAGTCCGCACGCGCATCACAGTTAGGCCTGAAACATGTTGCACAGTTGGAAAAAGTTTAACGCCACCGAGAGCGCCACTCACCTCTTCATCCGATTCAAACTGCACGTTCACTCCGTAAGTCTCGTCAATGTTATCATCTGTGTGAAAAAAAAAAAAAAAAAAAGGGAGGATAAGATCCATTTAAAGAGCTGCAATAACAGGCGAGCACTCCAACCTTAACTGCCATTTACGTTTCATCATTGAACATATATGTTTCTCAACTCTGTAAAGTTTAGACAACAAACTCTAAATGCAGAAAGCACGAGAGAAATATAATATGATGCACTTGTTAAAAGCTCAGAACAAACTGAGAACACAACACTGCAGCGATTCCAAAGCCTTAGTGAGAAGTAGTTTTAACATTTATGATTTACAAACTCTAAAGCAGCAATCCGCCTACCCCCCAGTTTAATTGACATGCTAGTATCCTGCCCCTGAGCATGTCCTCAGCAAGCAATGGGCTCTGGGGAAAGCTTCATTTTAACAGCCCAGACATAAAATAGGTCTCTCCCTCAAACAAAATACAATTTAAATGGTGACCCGCTTTAAATATGTAGAACCCACTAAAAATGTATTGCGACTTCCAGTCCACTAATTCTATGTACACTGAAATACTTTGCGGCGACGGAGCTTATTATTTCTTAAACTAGATTTCTATAGTATATATGTAATAAGGCATTACAGTTTGACACTAAAATGAAATATTTTGGTTTTTGAGAGTGAAATATTAATTACCCCAACTAACCTCCAGTGGGACACTGCCTGAAAACCATCATGTTAACATTACTTCTCTTACCAAACTGCTGGAGTTTCTTAAAGTTGTATGTAATCTTTAACCCCAAGGACTGTGTCTCCACCCTCTCCCTGCTATTCCACCCCAGTGCACCACACCCATGTTTTGAATCTCCTTGTCTCCCCCGTAGTCAGAGATCTTCTTTCCCAAATTCACAAGCACGTGGTAACGGGTGTCGTCCGTCTGCCCCAGGAGCTGGTCCACCTCTTTCCTCCGGTCCTTGTCTCGAAGTTTGTCGTTCTTCAGCACTGCCAACACCTCGTCTGCCGCTCCGCACAGGATGTCACGCGGCTGGCAAAAACACAACACACCGTGAGCACAGGAACCTTTACCCTTCATGGGCTGCTCATTTCACCAATTTACATCTACTCAATCGCCAACTTTTTGGCGTATATTCTGTAGTTTGCTTGCGGTTATATCAGGACTGTCCCATATCAGGACTGTCCCATATCAGAGAAGTGAACCATTTACCTAAAGAATTAACCATGCTCCTCACTATAAGCAACACATGGGACTTCCACCCATTCACGAGTTGAAGTTAATGCATTGCTAACTGGGCCTTTCCTAGCTTCTCAACAAATGAAATAGAGCAGGGGTGCGCAAAGTTTCCCTCATGTGCCCCCGTTTCCTCCAGCTCGCGCGCGCCCTCAGCATAAAATGACGACGTGGGTCACGTGAACCCCCAGCATCATTTGACCCGGTTGCCATGGAGACGTGTCACTGGAAGTTAGAGGCTTTGCGCGATCCCCGGCATTTATTTTAAATGCCTTCAGGGAAGAGCGGGGCCTCTGTAACAGCAGTGCTCCCCCTACCCAGAAAATCTCACGCCCCCTCTGCGCACCCCTGAAATAGAGGACCATGGCCCTCATTCAGTGTGCTGTGAAGTGACTTCCCAGAACTGGAGAAGAGATCAGCTCAAAGGAATGGGCCCAACTTCTTCAGCATTGGGAAGACTGTTCTTCAGCAAATGTAATAAAGGCCTTTAACTCATTAAGTGTCATGGTTAATTTAAAGCCTGTTTGAATGTTGATACATTATGTGTCTCAGCAGGGGAGCTGTTCTCCAATATCTACATTATCCTTCAGTGTGTTTATTTATAGATGGAAAAAAGAAACCTCCTCTGGCGCTGAGGATAGGCTATGGATAGGTGAACTCAGATATCTTCTGTTGAACAGTGACCTCAGGAAAGAAGAAAAAAGACAAAACATGCAGAAAGCCTGCAATGGTGCATTACCCAGGGATAACAAAGATATAAATGTAAAGAGCAATTTATTACACAGGGTTAAAAATGACCGTTAAAAAGACAATTCTATACATACATGAAATAAAATAAATGATTAAATGAGTGCCTAAGCACTAACCAAGATCTTGAGCAGTGCTTAGGCACTCATTTAATCATTTATTTTATTTCACGTAAAAAAGGAGGAGGTTTCTTTTTTCACCAATCCAAGTCTGGGTGGAAGATACCAGAACAATCTCTTTAGGCAGCTCCAGGACTACCATTTGGACATTATATCTAAGGTTGTTTCTTTATTCATATATTTGTTGGTTGCATAAGCGCTGGTTTTACACCTATTTTTTCACTAAGTTGTGTTTATTTATAGGCTCAGCCTAGGCACCTACATTTAACTTATTAAACATCCCGTCTTTAGTTTCTTTTGGTCCTAGGGGGTGAGGTCCTAGGGGGCTGGACCTTTTGGTCCTAGGGGGCTGACCTTTCAAAAGTTTCAGTCCTGTAATTTGGCTTAATACGAGCAATAGGCTGCAGTAGAGCTCTGTGCAAGGAGACCAAATACAATGTCAGGTCATGGCAGCCTTTACCTGATCCCCCAGTGCTGCTTGGATGAAGCTGAGAAGCACTTCATAGGTCTCTCGTGTCTCCTTGGTCTTAGGTTTGTATATGATCCCAACCATCTCGTCGATGCCCTCTGACAACAAGGTGTAACCTTTCATCTTGTTTATGTCGTGTCTGTCTTCATCTCGCTTTCTTCTCCTGGAAGGGACGTTACAAACATTATTGACCTTTTCGCTGGCAGCAAAGGGTTGTTACAGTGCAACCAAAACAATGATGCGTTTCCCACAGAGGAATGTGAAGCGTGTCGGGTCAGAATGACATGTATGTGAAAGTCTAGACCTGAACATGGTAAGTTTCAGAACGTTATTAAAGTCGTTTTCAGTAGCAGCTGGTGAATGGATTGGGGAATCAGAGGCAGGCCTTGGGACAGAAACATTTGCTGCATGCAATACATTTCAACTGCTACTATGAAGAAAACTAGCACTGATATATATATATAAAAACACACACACACAATATTGAACAATCAAGTGATGATAAAAACGAAGCGACAATAGTAACTAGACCACTTTTGCCTATGATTTCTGGCTCACCGACTAGGCATCAAGTTTTTATGTTTCAGGATATGATGCTTTACTTTCTTTATTATATTAATTTGACCGGCAATCAATTAAAAATGTTTTAATAGACCTACAAACCCCACATTTTTTTTACACTTTCCTAGAAGGCAGTAATTTTGTAGAATAGACCTTTGTGGTTTCCTCTTTTCTGGTGTACTTTAACATTATAAGTACACCAGAATATTATGATGCAAAAATACTACCTATTAGACATATGACCAAACTCACGTCACTAATGACCACATCTAATAATGTCATTTCTCACATCCCCAGTTAGTTTTGAATTCTGAATATGTTACGTGCCCCTCTATCAGCAAAAAGGTTCAACTTTTGAAGAAGCAAAAAGTGTCCATTGGCCCTATTAAATGTGTCACTGTCCTTAATTCCCTTGTCCTAGTAGCCACCAACTGACATACATACTCCTTTGTAGAGGACCCTGTAGTTCTTGCACTATGCTAGCAATGTTTTGGGCCTTTCCAGTAGCAAAGGATTTTTGAAATATGGAACTTTGAGTCGAGCACTCACTTGGCACGTCTCTCTTCCTGCATCTGTGGCTTGGTTTTCTGAGCCTTGTCCCCCATGCGGGTCCCGTCCAGCTTCCCCACCAATGACAGTACCTCCCCTGTGGGCTCATCGCGCCGGGTCCTGTCTATCAGGGAGCGATCAGCTTGGAGTACGAGGTTAGAGTTCTGAGCGGGAAGGAAGAGAGGAGATTGTATAGTATGTTTATTGCTAACATTCTAGGTTTATAGCACCAGCCATCGTGCTCAACGCTTCATAAAAATATTACACAAGAAAAGCGGGTCAAGTAAACATTGGGAGATAGGAGTCCTTGCCCTGAAGAGCTTACACTCTAATTTGTGTATTATGAGGTTTACAGATATAACGTGTGCATGGAAGTGCAAGTTTTAAGGGCTTGCCTTAATAGGGTGCGTGTGTATGCAGCGGGTCACATTACAAGGCTATGGAAATAAATGATTGTAGGGCGACCAACTCAGTTATGGACAGCGAGTCACTTTTATTTAATATATTTTAAGATCTATTATTGTAGTTTGCAATTGAAAGTTCTAGCAGTCATACTGGTCCTGAAGAAATGTAGATTTAAATACATAGGTTGTGATAGCTTTTAGAAGAGTCTTGGTCACCTCTCCCCGCCTATTTGAAGCCTCCCAGAACCCGCACTCACCGCCTTGTACTCATACTGCAGGCTCCGGGCCGTTACATCCGCCATCTTCCCGCTCGGTCTCTCGTTGCCCGGTCTCGGCTTCTCTCACAGGCCCCAGACTGCGCACTGAACAGGAACAACGCGCTACAGACGGCGCTTCCACCAGGGTCACTTCCGCTTCCGGGTCGCACACTGGTCTCTGGGTGAGTGGAGGGGGGTGTCTCAAATGTAACTTTACTAGTTTGCAACAAGCTGACAGTGATCACAAGGGGAGCTGTGACCCGATGTATGAGCTTGGAATACATAATGATAACAATAACTATAATCATATAATATTATGACACATTCATTCACAGCGGTCAGTGTCACAGAAGCCAAGTGCATGAAGGGGAATCTGAATGAAATAAGAAGCATTTCGTTTCATAACGTAATTCTGATTTGAGGGAAACTCCACATAAGTCTAGGAGTAACGTATATGTTGTCTAATTTATTATACATCTCAGTCACGCATTAGAAAATAGTGTTACTCCTTGGAGGAGTTGTATAGACATTCTATGTTTGAACGTTTTATTTGTCAAATCACCGGATTTCCTCGCTTTTCTCACAATATTTTCTCTAACTATGCTGTATGGGCACTTGCCCAAATCAAATATGGCTACCGGCTGACCAACCTCCCCCGTGCGTGCATTGACGCGCTCTCGCTCCTCCCCCTGTAACCTTCCCTACAGTCTTTACTACGTGGTTCCCTTGGACCGTTACCCGCGTGACGTCAATGCGCGCGCGCGCATCCAGGAAGGCGCTAAATATTTGAAAGCGGGAAGAGTTAACTAGAGAGGAGTCCGAAAGTCGGTGAGTATATAGAAAAACACCCAAGATTTATGTGTGAAGCCTAGAACACCCGGGTACCCACACCACAGTGTGAGACCTGGCAGGAAATCCCAGGGGTGCATGAAATAAATTAAAAAAACATACAATTATATATATTTGAGAGCGCACACCCCATAGCTTAAAACTGTACAACCCTGTAATAAACAGAAGGGGAAGGTAAAAAAGTTCACTCACAACGGTATGGGTTATAAAGGCAGTTTGTGATATAACCACCAGGCAGCAATCCTGCAGGTTTAGGGTTGCCAGGTGTCCGGTATCTGGTTAATCTGTCCGGTAAAAAAATAAATAATACCGGACATGTATGTGTATGGTATTACCTCTTTGGACTTAGGCTGCGCTTATAGTGCCATCGACAGCGACGCGACGGTGATGTCACGCTGTGGTCGCTGAAAAAATCAAATTGACTTGACTTCCAGCGAACAAGCTGTCACACCTTTTCTACTACAAGTGCATGCGACAGCGGCAATACATTTGTTTTGCCGCGAAGGCGACACTATAAGCGCAGCCTTAGGCTGCGGCCCCGCTGGCGCTGTGACGTCACCAGCTCTCCAAGCATGAGCACCAGGTGTCCTATTTTGCAAGTGCGAGCGGGGGCGTTGCGGGCAAACTGAGCGCGTTTGAAACGTCCATTTTTTTGTTTACTCAAGCGCCAAGCTTGTGTGCGTGTCCATGCAGGGACTTGCCCATATACATTTATGTAACTAAAAGCGGCAGTACCGCACGCTCAGTGCAGTCAGCGCCAGCGAGGCTGCAGCCTAACTAGCCAATCGTGGGATTTCCCCCGAGAAGGGATAGAGCAGGGCTGCTGCTACTGCTAGGGGGCTGGGCAGCTTCCTCCATCCTGATTGGCTGCATTACACAGCAGCCAATCAGGATGGAGGTGACAGGAGTCTGGGGGTGGGGGCCGAGTGTGTGTGTGCGCTCTCTCTCTGGCTGATATGAGTGGGGGGAGAGAGGATGAGGAGTATTGCTCGCCATGTACAGTATGGCTGCAGGTCAGTTATATATAAATGATCTGACCATTACATAATTTGTTCTAAATTTCACTCCAAGCATGCACAAATTTGCACTTTCATATTCTATTTCCCAAAAAATCCTCGGAAGGACACTCCCTCCCAAGACTCCTTCCCAGATTTTTTACAAATGGAATATAAATTGGTGCAAATTGGTGAATACTTGGAGTGAGATTTAAAAAAAGTTAAGTAACAGTCAGGTCATTTATAAATAACATTCTTCTCCACCAACGATTCTCGTGCGTGTTGCATCTTTCACCATTTGTGTCCAGTATTTTTGGACATCCACCTGGCAACCCTACACAGGTACAGACACACAGGTCGCATCAGTCCTCTCGTAGACTATATAGATGAAGAAAAGTCTCACAAGGGGTCCGCTAAGAACTCAATCAAACCAAGTCCAAGGAGGAAAGAATGAACCTGCACATCGGGAGAGTTCAAATCCACTGCCTGGAAACAGAGCAAGACACGGCCTCATCGAGCTCCAATTGCGTGATGACGTAGCCCAATGCTTGTCATCACGCGTATCTCGACAGGGAAGTCACCATCTTGTGACGAAACACGTTGGATTACGTCAGCACGAAATTGAAGCTCGACAAGGTCGGGTCCTGCTTTGTGTGTTTCCGGGCCGTGAGATTTGAACTCTCCCTATGTGAAGGTTCATTCCGAACTCCTTGGACTTGATTTGATCGAGTTCTAAGCGGACCCGTTGTGAGACTTTTCTTCATCTATATCTTCTACGAGAGGACTGATGGGACCTATGTGTCTGTACCTACGGGATTGCTGGCTGGCGGTTGTATCACTAACTGCTTTTATTACCCATACCCTTGCGAGTGCACTTGTTTCCCCCCCACCCCCCTTATTTTTATTCTATAGTTTTACGCTATGGGGTGTGTACTTTCTCTTTTTGTCTTCTACTTTCCCCTTAGGATGTGGTGCAGGAAGCAGCCTTGACCCCTCTCTTTGCAGGGAAATCTCCCCAGGAATAATAATTTCTTCATATTTATTTTTCTGGGACTGTTTTTTTTTGTTTACTGTTGTGGTTATGTTGTTTATTTTGTTTTGTTTTTCACACACATACGTTTGACTTTATTAGGCCCTTTATGTGCCCTTATTCACACTTATATTATTGAGTTTTTTATTATATAATGTACTACTAAATCATTTATCCAATTATAGTTTTTATAATTACCACTTTGCGTGCTGCTAATATATAGATGATATATATATATATCATCATCTCTATCTATCTATCTATCTATCTATCTTGAGACAGGTCCTGCAATGGAACAGAAACGTTTATCTATGGAGTAAAAATATTTTTCCATTACTTACAGTTGAGTGCCTGTCTTTTAAATGTTATACATACATTTATATATAATTGAGGTGTTTCTCATTGTGTCTTCAAATTCATGCCTAATATCTGTTCATCAGGCAGTATGAGCACCTCCACCCCTCAGTCGGGGGGTCGTCGGTCTATGTCCTCGGAGGGCGTGTACCTGTCCCCCGCCACTAGCCGACAGCCTCTTAGTGTGACCGAGACCCCCACCCTACAGAACTTCCCCAGCAACGATGACGAGCGGGAGAGGAAACAGCGGCGACGCTCCCGGGTTATCGACCTTCAGCTCAGTGCGTCTGACTCCACTGCATCCATCCTATCCCCCTCACTCAGGTATACACCTCCCTGTTCCCATCATCCCGGGTACCCAGATATACAGCAGCACCATGTGTTTGACATTGTGACTCAAAGCTGTTGATTTATACAGTATTTATGCCTAGAAAGCAGAATGGGAGAGATGCTTCCTGTAATAAATCAATTTTTTTGTAAATCAAAAGAGCCATAAGTTTAGTAATAAAAAGTAGTGATCCCGTGGGACTGTGAATTAAGGAATATCTGTATTATGAACCAACTGCTACTTCGACCACTGCCTCCATGTAATGTCTATTATATTTTATTCGTATGGCACCAACATATTCCGTAGCGCAGTACAATGTGGGAGTAAGAACCATAACATTGTATGACGAGCACATATGTTGGGACAATAAGGAGGAGGTTCTTGTCCCAAGGAGTGTACAATGAAGTGGAGATGCAAGGAAAAGAGTCTCCCCCCGTTCCTTTGGAAAGTTTTGACTATCAACAGCAGGCGTATGCGGGTCTGGGATAAAAGTAAAATAAAGAAGTTGGCAGAGTACTGGATAGGTCTCCTTGAAAAGGTGTCTTTTTTAAGGAACTTTTAAAACTTCTCTACTTAATTGTTAACACTGATCATTTATATTAAAATGAAAGAAATCATCAAATCGGAGAGTATGCCACAAAATCCTCCCCTTCTCATAGTTTCATCGACATAATTTACCCAGCAACTTAATGTTAAAATTTGAGATTTTATGGATAGAAGCAAAAACTGTCACCTTGCATGTGATTCACAGGTTATAGATACTGTTGGGGTTTTTTTTTTGCATTATGGCTTTGCAGGGTTTTAGTGAATAACTCGCTCTGCCCCTTCATAAAGTTAAGTTTGTAGAATGCACGCACTTAGAACTTCATCTCTGTTTAGCAAATAACCAGACTTGTGTTTAGTAGGGGAGATGACACTCTGCTGCCCAAACTGAACAATACGCAGATTTCAGATCACTACTCCACCTGCATCAAGCTGTCACAGGAGAATGTGAGTACGGTCTTATTTTTGTAATAATCTTCCCTTAATACCCAGCAATAAAGCTGGTATTTGTATGTTTATAGTCCGAGTTTATTGGTGAAGTGTATGTGTGTGTATGTGTATATATATATGTACAGTGTTCGACAAACCTATACATTTGCTCGCCCCGGGCGAGTGGATTTAACCCCCGGGCGAGTAAATATTGGCCCAAGCAGCACACGTTTGGTACTAGGTGGCGAGTAGATTTTTTTGTGTGGCGAGTAGATTTTTTGGTGATTTGTCAACCACTGTATATGTATATGTGTGTGTGTGTGTGTGTGTGTGTGTGTGTGTGTGTGT
>WSYH01011756.1:0-20185 GCA_036426205.1 Ascaphus truei
CTGAAAGCAGCTTGCTAATTATGTCATTTCTGTATTCATTTTGGTATCATTTTGTATTTTGCATCTAAGATCTACGCCATGGGTTTTTTTTACCTTTTTTTGGTTAGGACCCATAATTATTTGGTAAATTCTGAAGAAACCCACACAACCCTCTCTAATGGCGCATCTGAGATCATATGCTTGTCATACCCCACCCTCTCTATTAGCGCGTCTGAGATCATATGCATTGTAGGAACCCCCCCTCTATACGCGTCTGAGATCATATCATTGTAAGGACACCCCAACCCACTCTTTCTAGCGTCTTGGAGATCAGATGCTTGTAAATTTCTCTGTACTTGAGTACATTTTCCCAATGACCTAAAGTTTCAAGACCCTTAATGGATGCCCCAGTGAACCCAAGTGGTTCATGAAATCCTATTGAAAAAATCGCTGATCTAACTATATATGGTAGTGGGAGAAAAGAGCTGCAACATACCAAAAAAAACACTATATTCCGGCTATGTCAACTACTCATTTATTGAAGAGCCTGCAATCCTTCCTTCTATTTTTATTTCATGGTGTTTTTATTGTGTTTTTAGTACTTACCTGTAGCTGTCACATCGGCCAACCCTGTGTGCATAGTTACTTTCCGCGAGATTGCGCATAAGCATGGCTCTCCCTGGTGCCAGTTCTTTTCCTCAGAGACAGGGCATTTCGTTCGAATAATCCCTGCATGTTGCGGCTATGAAAGATACTTGAATCAATCTCTCTGCTGTGCTCCTAGAACCCCCGGGTTCAGGTTTTCGGCCTCGACTCAACTACTACAATCACAGATGTGTTATGATACGAACTGTTGTCATATTCAAGTGCAACTTTAGTCATGAAGACTACTGTAGTCGTTTCTATCAAGCCAAAAAAACACAATCGTGGTACAAGCTTTTAGACATCAAAAGGGGTTGTTTGTTTGACTTTGATGATCTGTAACCTCACTAAACCTCTGTACTGTGCTTTACGATTTCAATGCCTATATCAAGTCTCATGGGAGAAGTTTTTGACCCCTGTGTTCTCGTGCACTGAGATTTTTCCTTTCCGCATGTCTGGATTATCATCCCGTGGACAGCTCATTTTCGAGACCACCATTTCTCCTCTATGCTTTGGAGCAAAACCATTCACTATTCCTAGGTTTTGTATCCTGACTGTATGCTGGATCTATACCCTCATATGGCCCTGTAAGGTTTCTCAGCTAGTGCAGACCTCTGATATTCTCTCTAATCACAACCGTAGAGTGAGAGGTTTTCCCTGCCACCCTTGTGTGTCTTCATCGTGTCCCGTTGGTTGATGTAAAAAATTTATTGTACTAAACATTTGTTTCTTGTATAGTCTGACAATATCGACAATCTACGCTTTCTATCCTTCTCTTTTCGCAAACTAACTTCACAAGTTGCCCGGTCTTTTACAGAAAGCATTGTTTGTCACCATTGCTCAATGCTAGTCAAGTAGCCAAATTATAGTAGCCGAAACGTCAAGTCAAAGATCGTCATTAATGGCACGGTGCTTTAATATGTGGTGCATTTACATTATGATTGTCGATACCTATGATGAATTATGGTATGTAACGCACTCAAACACTCAAAACCAATAGGTGATTGTGGGGTACTTACCGCCGTGCGCTGGTTCTGGGGGGCCCTGATGTCCCATAGCTCCAGTGAAAAGACGCCCATCACGCACACGTCTTAATCAGCAATGAAAAGGGGTTTTTATTTGTGGCCAAAGAATCCACGTTTCGGCATAATACTGCCTTTCTCAAGGTGTAGGCTACCACTACAATTGAAAGCAATAGATATACACACCAATACATGCCACCCTCTGGTACTCGCCCCTCCCTGCTCAGCTCCACGACTTCTACTCCCACGGGTTGGACGTCATCGCGCCGCGTGCTCTCCGTGATGACGTCAGAACGTCGTCATGTATATCCCTGTAGCACACACAAGCTGCTAGGGAAAAAACACTCTACAACAACCAACACACCTGTTGCACGCCCCCATGGTGACCCAGCATCTCCTCGATGACGTCAGGGGGGGGGGGGTGTGGATTTGGTGATGGGGGCCAGGTCTCTACCATGCAAACTCACATTTCTGGTGCTGTAGATTTACCTTCGCCATGGGAATCCATTCTGGCAGGGGGAACTAAAATCTCAATGCATAACCATGTGATTGCTGGAATTATTCATGAGTGAACAAATCAAGCTAATTTGACATGTCAACATACCCAACACCTATGTATATCAAAAACAAACATATACCTATGTACATACGAAATAATGTGACTAGGGAAATGAATAGACATTTTGAGTCGACTGTTGATGAGGATTGTTACTGTGCTGCCTTGGATATACAATATCGTCTCCCCACAATCGGTGTGTGTGTGTTTGTGGTGTGTGTGTTTGTGTGTGTGTGTGTGTGTCGTGTTTTGTTGTGTTGTGCTAGGTGTGTTGTCGTTGATGTGTGTGTGGTGTTTGTGTTGTGTGTTTGTGTGTGTGTGTGTCACTATATTGTGAAATATATTTGAAAAAAGTCTTGGTTTTGTTTATGGAGGTTTAATATTAAATATAATTTTTTTCTTTTCTTGGCCCGTTGCAGCTTTACTCGGGAGTTGAAGCAAAGACCATATGTGTTTTATATACAGTTGACAAAGCCTTTGCCATGGAGAGATCCAGGAAAAGTGACCTTTTTAGTTTAGCTGCTCACGTCTCCCTAACTTCCTTGACGGTGCCACGAGAAACATGGTCAGCCCAGCTGGAGCTATGATACTGTGACCTGCCACTTCTAATCTTATCTCGGTTTTTCACACTGTCCACGTTTATCTGCTGTGCCACTTATTCTCACAGATCTGAAATAATGGCACCAAAAAAATGTCCAAAATCGACCTAGTTGTTGCGAATACAGTCTCCCAAGTAAGGCTAGGGGATCCCCTCCCCTTTAACCCGGTGTTTCACTCTAGCCACAAGCCATATTGCTGATTATGGGCCTTTGCGAGGGCTGCCACAGAAATTGTTTGAGTCCGGACAATTTAAATAACGGGGGCCCCGCAAATGTTTAATTCCCTCAATAAAAATAAAAATCTTGTTCCACGTTGCCCCTATTTTGGTCTATTTTTTCTTAATTGTTTGTCCCTCCTTCACCGCTACCACCCCTGTTCCTCCCTCCTTCCTCTCCCCGCCACCCCCCTCCTGTCATCCTTTTAATGTTTTGTGGTAAAATTGGGGGATATTCTGCAACCATCTCTGCCGGCAAATCCCATGGAAAATCTGTGATATTTGGATTTACGAACCGGGATATTTAGCAAAACAGAACTTAGGTAGCTCAAGACGTTACCCCTATATAATTGCATGTATTAGTACCCTAACTTGACTCCCTTCGAGTGCTGCGATGATAATTCAGTGGCCATATATTTATGGAGGTGGGAGGGGGAAAATACAGTAACCCTGTGCGCTCTCCTTAAATGGCTTGCAGTCCTTTATGAGTTTCCACATATTTGATCCTGTCCTTTTTAGAAAGGAGTCTAAAACGATTTCGGCCTTGTACCGTGGTAACCCCGGTAAACACCAGACCAGAAGGGTTAAATGAATCATTATGCCCGTCTGCGATTCTTGCAATTCCACGTGGCAGAAACATAAATACAATTCCCGTATCAGTGTAACGGGGAAAAGTGTGATGCACAAGTTTTTCCTTAATGAAAAGTTCTATATATCCCACACCTCTCTTGTTTGTGTCACACACTCCCCACCTTCATCTGCAGAGATGGAACTCAGACAACACACTGTTGGAAGTATTTGAAGCATGTGTTTAAACCTGTTTGCCTAATTGGAGAATTATACGAGAGCTCAGAACCTTAACTGGGGTTAGGAGGCTTCATCATTATTTGATCAATATGCACCTAAATGATTCTTTGTTACAAGACTTGGAGTCGAAACGTAAATTCACCTAATAAATTGCAAGCCAGTTTGGGAGTCGCGCATGGTTTGTTGTAATTTGTTTTTCCTTATTAAGGATATCAATATTCCTCAAGTTTCCAAGCCTGGTTGATACAGGTTTCTGTTATTTGTGTACAAATGTCCAGAGCACTGGACGCTTTTTTATCTGGACATAGTTTGACCAATTTAAACCATTTGGGTTCAAGTGGAACCCTACATCCAAAACCTATGCCAACTCGGTGCAGTGCCAGTGTTGGGGCCTTTCGGCTCTACCTTCTGTGGGCACTCATCTCCCGCCATCTCCCCCTGTATGTCCTTTGAATGTCGTGGCGATGCATGACAAGGGTGCTCCATGCGGTATCACATTGTCATGGGCAACGTTACGACCTCGGCTTCCCATTGTCAATGAACCCAGATCACACGCTATAATATGGGGACATGCCGGGAGATGCCGGAGATACACGATTCGAGAGGGTAAGGTTAGAGATTGTAGAGGCCCACCCTCTCCTCTCCCCGGGCCCTGACACCAGTTAATTTTGTGGGGGAAGCACAGGGTTCTAATCGCAGATCTCGGTGCAGTGGCACCGCAATCACCCGGCAATGCCGGACAAAACTTAAAAAAATCAGGTAATCTCAATGTATTCATTCCTGGTACGAACATTTAAAATAACAGTCGTTGTATTTTTGGTGGGGAACAATGAGTCCGCTACAGGAGTTTATGCAACTAATTTTATTTATTTTTAACCTGAGTGCTCCAACACCAACACGAATGAACTTATACTGCACAATGAAAGAAGCGCGGCCATTAGTGAACGCTGCCACAATGGGCTACGTGTTCATCACATGTATAACCTTAATATGCGGTACAGCGGGATAACAAAGTTTTCACACGCTTTCTCTTGATATGGTACCTCATTTATTAAACATTTCTGCGCTTCAATGAATTGGCTAGCCATTTTGGCTCCTCTCGGGGTCCCTCCCTGCCACCAGACAGAGCTGGGAAGGGAAGCACATGAGTGTTTAGCCGCGTCATATAGTGGGCGCTCTTGCTGCGCCCGGGAGCGCACGGCGTTTATAGTTGGCTTGCGTTAGCAGCCATTGTATGCTAGGTCTGCGCACGCGCACATGCATGAGCGGGAAGCCGGCGATGTGGGGATACTCAAAAAATTACGGTGGTTTCAGTGGTTTCACTGCGCGTGTGTTTTGGTTGGTGCGCACGTGTGTGTGTGTGTGTGTGCAGTGTGTGCGTTTGGCGCGACGCACGCACATGTTATAATATTTTTTCGTTTAATACCAGCGTGTCTTTTTTTTTTATTTTAAAATTATAATAAGTATACACTACCGACCCATACACCCATACATACACACAGACATACACCTATCTACAACCGGGTCGCTCCCGGCAGGCGACGGACCACCATACACACCCAGTGTGCGTCACGTGTCACAGCGTACGCACAGGCCGCTCCCGCGCACCCCACTATGAACGTGCCTTATGGCTAGATGTTTGGATAATTAATTTTCCTTGCTGTGTAGTCAGGCAGTGAGCCTCCGAGAGTGGGCAGAGGGAGGAGCAGGGAGCTGGCGCAATCTGCGGCAGCTATGCGTCTAAATATTTGAATTGGAACCCTGCTTGCTCCCTGGCGCAAGCACACAACCTTCCTGTTCCACTGCTCCATTAACACTCCACCAGGAAGGCGAAGGAACCTGTTTGTGTTCTACTGATTGCAGCTTTTTTGAAAGCATGTGTATTAATTACATGTGCCCAAATTCAGGGTACCAACTCCCGTTCTCAAGGGTCGCCAAGCCCGGTCAGGTTTTCAGATATCCCTGCTTCAGCATCAGGTGGCTGCAATCAGTGGCTCAGTCGAAAAAAGAGTGGTGAGTGAGCTAGAGGGGGTGTAAAGAGGAGGCGGAGAAGAGGGATGGATGGAGTCTTGTGTGAGAGGTGGCATGCACTTGAGAGAGGGTGTATGGCTTTGTCAAGGCCCGTGCCTGACAACCCGACGGTGCACTTACGAGATGCTATTTCTTGTCTATTCCATACAACGTCTTATGTTTTCCTCAAACAGCTGCCCAGTTTGCCCAAAAAGGATGCTAAGAATCTTATAGATTTCTTCATAGTGGAGCCGTAGTGTACAGAGCTTTCCAATCGTGCACAGCTTTCTGCGTCAAGTGTGTATTGATCGTGGTCAGCTTTGATATTTGGGGTGGTCTGGATGTTCGGGGCTGGTGGCAATAACAATGTCCTAAAGAGCCATTTTCTTCATGAAAGCTGATGTTTCAATTATCTTTTTTTTTTTTTTCTTCTTCATTGTAACCATAGGGTTCATTCATACAAGAACCCATCTGTATTACTTAAGTATGTGCTGAAGGAAATGGCACTCCTCGTACTCTGGATAATAACCTGATCATTCTTTTTCTATTCTAAATCTTAAAAGAAATGTGACATGAGTAGCTGTACAAAGGGTTTCTCAGAAAATAGAGGTTTGTGTCCCTTTAAACGTTTCAATCACACATATTTAATTCTCGCTGCATCTGTGCAGCATCAAATGTAGTTACACCGTCAGAAAACGAAGCATTCAATTCTTTCCATTGGTGCCATACAATAAAAATCTGCTTAACTTGAGTTGACCTTCTATAACTAATTAAAGGAGGGTATTTTCTATGGATTCTTAGCTGAGATCTAATGCTAAGTAACAGCATCGGTTTACACAATAAATATAGCACGTACGCCTCTGGTTATACGGTCAAGTGGTTTTATTTTTTTTTTTTTACGGTACATTTATTTTATTGGGAAAATAAAATGTTCTTCTTGTGTAGCAGCTAAACCCTGTCCTAGTTGATATCTTTACTATCTCTGACATCTACTATTTAACGTACTTAGTTTGCCATGTTCCCCCCCCCCCCTTTCCCCCCCCCACCCCCCACCCTCCCCCTCCTCTGAAGAATACTGCTATGGGCTACTGCTGTTGGGTGCTGTCATACCTGTGAGTGTCCAGGAGAACTGAGTGGTCCGCGATTATTGGGGTGAATAGGACTGGCTTGATGATTCTTGAGTTGCTTGGTCTGGGGACAGCGCCTCCAGCTCCAGTGGCTCCAGATATCCAGAGACCGTCTGCCCACTTGGGAACAGGACTTTTTTCTCCCTTCGCCCAAGTAGACTGAAACCCAGGGCCCGGTCATATAAAACAAAGGACTTTATTGTTTGCAGTCATGCAGATGTTCTCAACAGCGTATACATGGGTCGACAGAGGATCAGGCCTCTGGATGTGTTAGGCTCGATCTTCGAATATTGAAGACTTAGATCTCTATTGGCCCCAGCCCATGAGGGACTTGACGGGCCTATGCTCCCTCCCAGCTGGGGGAAGATGGCACATACTTCCATACATTGTGTCGTCCTATGGTCTGTTAGAGTAAAGCTTGTATGGTATGCATGAGGGGGGGGGGTGGCTCTTGAACATAAAAAAAAAGCGGTTTTACTCCGGAGGACCTCAGTTTATTGAAGTAACTTTTATAAAGACTTCTGTATAGACTACATGAGGCAGTTATAAAAACTTGAAGCCTGATCGCTCTTTGCTTCTCCCTCCTGGCCCTTCCTAACCTGGAGTGTGTTTTTTTAGGGAAAAAAGAAAGGCAGAAGAAGAATGTGTTGTGTGTGTGTTTTTACAGTCTTGGCTGCTTCATCATGAGTAGTAAGCACCAAGTACTTTTAAGTGCGTCGAACAAGAGAGCATTAGAGTTAAGTGCTGGAGCGCTGACGCAAGAGATTCCTGCAAGAGGAGTACTGTGCAGGTGATCCTGTTGACACGATGACTGGACACCAGGAGGTACACGAGCATGCGGAGTGACGTCAGAGGCTGTGAATCTCACACCGACAGCCGTGAGAAGAGCAGACGCCGAGGAAGAGAAACAGCCCCAGATTCACCCCAAACATTGACCCACACAAGCCAGCTCCATAAAGTATGGTCTTATAGGCATAGACACTCCTGCAGCACCATCTAAACCCTCCCAGTAAACTGATTTGTTTATACTACGTATGTCCTAATTGAGTAGGTAGTACTAATACAATGTATCATCTGTCTCACACAGGTGTGCCATATCTTTCCACCCTGATGGAAGATCACCACTCTAAAAGAGCCGATCCTATGCTCTCTATACACAGCCTGGAGAAGGTCTTATTTACCTTGGCTGTACCTCTGGTAGTAGAATAACATCCGAGCCAGTATAGACAGCACAACGCTAAAACAGGTCACGTCAGAAGTGCACACAACTTTAGTTTTTGATTCTTCTTTTTTTTTTTGGGTTTAATTCGTCTCCCCTTGTGATAACTTTGGAAAATTGAATATGTGGAGAAGGATTTCGGAAACAAGCCTCACGCAGCGGGTTATGACATATTATAACCCATCTTTAACACTAGTTTAATAGAACCGTCATTGTAAACGTGTATGATTATTTAATTATAATCACACTGTTAATTTACTTTTATGATAAACTGTGTAATCAAGAGCGCCGCCACTATCACTGTGTGGTGGTTACAGTCCTATCTCAACCATCTCCGTACAATTCCTCTTCGTCCAACCCCATCACCTGTCTGTCATAAAGTTGTCCAATGCTTAAATTAACTACAAATTATGGGATAAATAACTGTGCCATTGTGACTGGAGCTTTGTGACAGGCTATAATACATACACACCAAATATAACTTGGGTTGCACTTGACGAAAAGGGTTAGATATGGATAAAATAAATTTATATTCCTTCGAAAAGGTGACACAACCAGATATTCAAATAACGAACAAATATAGCAATAAAGGTAGGACAGAAAAGCCATCGGATACAAATGGGCCATTCTTCCATAATTCAGTTCAGTATCTTGACATCACAGCAATACTGAAGATCATGAAGAACCATAAGAGACATTTGAGTAAAGGGTTGACTCTGGTTTTACATCCATTTCACCCCCTCTCTTACAACCAAGGCGCCTAGCTGGCGAGAAAAAAGGCTTTTGAAGATAAGAGTTTGGCTGCCCTTGAGTGGAAAGTTACCGACCTTAAAACAACTAACACTCAGCCCTTTTGTTTGGGGGGTTTTTTTCTTGCCCTTAGTATAACAATCAGGACGTTAGGCTTTTGATCACCGGGCATGTTACATTCCTCAGGCTGCCCTTCCTGCCCTATTTAGTCATAGCAATGTAGTCCTGCATTTTTCAGAGCAATCCATCCCAGATCCACTTTAATACCTCCACATATTAAAATACCCGGTGCTGGTAGGTTCAGCGGTCCAACTTTCCCAACCCTTAATGCCGGAATTGGTACACTATAGGGTCCCAAGTTCAGCCCCCGTTGCGACCTTCGGAACCGGAGTTATACAAATATCACATAAAACCGTTCAATTTTATTATAAAATCTCCGCTAAAAAAGAAATCTCCAAGCTTTCACTAATTCCCCCCCATTGAAAACAACGGCTCCGCCGCTATGGCTGCAATGGAGCCCTCCGGCGTTTGTAGTCAATCGAGTTTCCCGTCAGAGACTTTTCAATGGGAAAGCCGCCGGTAGCCCTGAAGTCTATAGAAAATCCCCACATCTTTACCTTCGTCCACACTCCGCTTAAGGGCGGGGAAGTGGAACTCATTAAAGCCGGAACCTTGCTACATGCCACCCCAACCCATCCTCTGGTAATTCCAGAAACCGGAGATAGGACTTACTTTTTCAGCATTTTTACACTAGGAGTCTCGTTTTACGCCACGCGGCCTTTTCTCCATTGTAATCAATGGCCGCGCCACCATAGACCCATGCCATGGTTCACCCAGCCGCCATTAGATTCAATGGTGTGACCCTTCCTCTCTCGCTCCGCCCATTTGAAGACGGGGGCCCTCATTCCCTACCCGGTGAGGGGTCGTGTGCGGGGTCCCT
Organism: Ascaphus truei; assembly: GCA_036426205.1. Classification (NCBI taxonomy): domain Eukaryota; kingdom Metazoa; phylum Chordata; class Amphibia; order Anura; family Ascaphidae; genus Ascaphus; species Ascaphus truei. The sequence continues at coordinate 9,867 of WSYH01011756.1, forward strand.
AGGGGCTAGGGGCAAAAAATTGTTATTCCCAGTGCCCTAGAAACCCAAGTATTCCACCCAATTTTCTTTGAACTTGACCAAAGTGATAAACTCTTTTAAAAGAAACATGTGTTTGCCGCTTTTGGGATGCGGTCTGCGGTTTGGGTGGCTTGCCAACCTTGTTCCTCGATGGCCGCGGCGAGGAAATCTCCATTGAAGTCAAGACCCCTTGACTTACAATGAAAACTCGCCGCTCCCTCCTCTCGGACGCCCCCTGCTGGTCGTCGCTGTTTAAACGGTCCAATAACACGCTACTTTCTGCATTAGAAAGCATGGATGCTCAAGGGACCCTATGGACGCTGCAAATGGAGCCTGAACGACTGGGAAAGGGGAACAAAGGGCTATAACCTAACATAACCGTACCCCTTCCTCCCGCATCCAACCCGAGTTTTGTGCGTGCCAACACCAGGATAACGCAATACGTTTCACACGGAATAACATTTGGATAATTGACGCAAGGTAACACACATTACTGGAACCCAGTCCAGTTACCCCTTGCTTCCAGGTGAGAGTAGAGGGTGGCCAATGGTGTGTAACCCCTTTAAAATCCCGGGCCAAACCCTCTCTACATGACAGCCATTTCAGCGCATTCCTTGAATGGACACCTTTTTTTGAGGGGTAGAATTATGGACTGATCATAGACTGAACCACAATTTGCCAACAGCGCCACTGTCGTCACCATCTGGTTAAATGACCGTCCTATTTTTTCTTCCCTTTCTAATTCAATGTTAGCTTACAACCAGGAAAAAAGAATGGGAAAGTGATCTCCCTTTCACATAAACTCCACGGCGACCTACCAATTCTTCCGAATTGGTTCTAACCTCTGCAACATTACTGGGCTATTCAAATATGCAACAATGTCTTCACTGTGTGAGACAGACCACTGACGAGTTCAACGTTGCTGACCTAGTTTCTTTGGAATTCGGAGTAAGTGTCCTGTGGTTATGAATAGACTTCAGCTCTCCATCTATGCATTAACGCCTGCAAGTCCTTACATGCACCATAGGCTCAGTAACGACTGCTGGTCACAAAAACGGTCTATTGCGATACGTGTTTTCCTTCTCAAGATGAGTTTTTCTTTTTCAATTATGTCTTTGCTGGGCATTTTGTTGTTCATTATATTTTGTACTTGAAATCGCCATCCACTTCCGTTTTACTTCCTGCTTCCGGAACGCATGAGGCACCGTGCTTGGCACACGCTGTGGCCATGCTCTTTCCCCCTACCGGGTGATTCTCTAGCATTATAAAACGTCGGGACGAAGCACGCCAGACCAGAATGGACCCTTTCAATGTCGTGGAGTATATGTCCTTTGACCCTGTTCTTTATTTTTATGGTTTAGCTCAGGTTGCTGTTGGAGTATTATTTAGAAGGGGTCAGGTCCCTGTTTATTTAGGTTCCTTGAATCGCCTTTTTCTATGTGTTAACCCCACCCTAACAATGGCACAATTTGACCTATTACAGTTTACCAATACTTTACTGATCTCCATACAACGGTGCACTTGCAATGATTGATCATGCTATAATGAAACACTATTAATATTTCTAAAAGGAGAAGCAAATTATTTAACCTTTGAGCACTGCCAGAGAGATTCTTCTCTCTCCACCTTTACATTATTTCTTATTACTTTACTATTTTTTATTGTTTTTTTTTATTTTTAAGGTTTGATTGTTATGTTAATCTTAAGAAAGACAGGTGTAGTAACCTGTGGTATACTAAATAAGTAAACATGGGAAGGATGTGTTGATCAGGAGCATGAAGAAATCTGATTGGCCAATCTTGCGGTGGAAAAAATAATTTATTTTCCCCCCTTATGAGTGGGAGATTAAACCTTTGGGGGGGTTTGTTTTGTTGCCTTTCTCTCATGGATCAAATAATAATGATGGTATTTACAAATATGATAAGGAATCTGGTCGTCTGAATTGGTCACGGTGTTGAACTTTGGTGGTTCCATATGTCTTTTTGTGTAACCTATCTCTCATCGGAACATATGTTGCTTCCCCTGTACTGTTTTGACACACCCACCCCTATGTCTCTGTACCTGCAACTCGCCCCCTTTCCGAAGAATGAGCCCCCTTCAAATACGCCTGGGGTCCACTGACCCCCCGCAGCGCATTTGACGAGAATTTATATGAGGACAGCCTTATCTGAATCCCCGGTTAAGTACGTTGAAGCCTCTTGTGCGGGTCCAATGGCATTCATTTAAATGCCTCGGGGAAGAGGCTGTGGGCCCTCTGCAAGTCACCCACCTCCCATAAAAAATCCTGCCCCCCCAGTTTGCACACACTGCCTTACGTACTATACGCTGAATGCTACTCATTGCAAAATAGACAATAATACTTTTAATATTAAAGCAGGGTCCCCCGTCCTCCATAATTGGAAGTATATTCTTTTACAGAATCGAACAATGAGGCATCGTGGTAGAAGTTCACAAGCCACGGAGCGATCTGCGCTATCGTTGGGGGTGAACTACAGCTCTAGGAAAGTACTTGCTGATGCAGTTTCCACAACACAATTATTAGCCTGCTTAATGCGACTTTTATACTTATAAGGTTCATCATCACAAGGCGCTAAAAGATACGAACAAAAAAAAGAGTGTAAATATCTCCGCTGATTGACCCCAAATAGTTTCAGATACAACCTTAGGAAGGTCCAATCAATCATGTAAATATTAGTCCAAAACATCCAGACTGCTGCAGAAAAACCAAGAGGTTTCTCAGATGGAGTACTACCCAGTATACTTCAGTGAGAACTGCAAAGATTGAGAAGAAAGAAAGGCACACTCATTGGTGCGAAATAAAGTTTACTAGGTAAAAACACAAATAGAAAATCACAAATCACCACCAAAAATCCGGTCAGTTTAGGCAGTATGTGTTATCCACAATGCGTGCTGGAGTTATCGCGGTTGATCTTTGTGTAGGACTACTATGACAGCTGACCACAGCCGTCGCTGCCGCTGCTTCCGCCCCTCAAGTGGCATACAATCACCCTAGCCGATGTTTCGAGAGTGGCATCTCAAGGCGTTGCGTGGTAGTGGTGTATCGGTTATGTGTTGGTGACGTGACATCCCTTATATACTGTGTATCTCTAAGGTTCATTTAAGACCTTGTTTAAGACCTTCTGATCCAGAACTAGGTAGGATCGCTCTCCACGAGGATGGGCTAATGAAGAGTAGATTTAATATCTTTTTTATGTTAAGGCAGGTTTGTAATATTTTCTAGTTTTACTTAATGTATTTATTATAATGGTTAGAGGTTTTGTTACATTCAATTCCATATGTATTAGGTTTGGTAAAATTATGAAATTATGCTTTTTTTTTAATGAGTTGTATATATGTTATTGTTCTACTAAAGGTTTTGTTTGTGTGAACTTGTCTATAGTACACTGAATCTCTCATGCTATTAGGAGTTTGGGAAACATAGATGATATGCTGTCCCTTCCCAATTTATTGAGCCATATACTTATATGCGTAGGGTTTATTAATCTAGGTTTGGGGGTATTGGGCTATGTTATTTATTGTAACTGGAGGTTTTCTTTTAGTCCTCAGTGGTATTGATGTGTATCTTATCACCATTAGATTATTGTGTAGTTTTTTTCGCCATAGGGGGAGGCAGCAAGCCTTTAAAGTAGTGCACCGTAGAGATTCACTAGTATTTTAGGATGCACGTAACCATAACAATCCCACACCCCTGATGAAGTGCGAGCCACGCCTCAAACCACTAGGTGACTTGTATGGTTGGCAAGGAGGACCGTGAATGTGCGAATACTGTCAGTGTCTGAACTCTGTGAGTGAGAGGAGAAGAAGCGGAGGTGAGGCTGATACTCTGTCAGACGGACGGGCTTTGGTGAGATCATGCCCTGATGCGTGCAAGTGCTGTTGCGACGACCATACCTTCCTCGAGGAGGAGGAGTGTGAAAGGGGTCCCGTCCTGACGTGGTGTACGCAGTCTGAAGCCGTCACGTAACACGAGAAGGGGCAGCCAGCCACGCAGTGATGCGGAAGCACCAGCGGACGCGTTTGTGGCAGCTAGCATAGTATCCCTACCCAAAGACAAACCGCATACTCCGCACACACGTGGAAGATACCACATACTGCCTACAGACGTGTAGCTGTCGATTTGTTGTGTTTAACTGGAGTAAAGTATTGACAGAAGAATTGAACTATTCTTTCATCTTTTTGTTGTGATTGGGTCGATACCCCGGGTCATTCCTATGTATTCATCTTTTTTCTGGAATGAATGTGGCTTTTCTGCTGATTGATGCAACTACAGCCCAGCAAGATATACTTGTCCGTAAGTTTAATATGCCGCTGGGGTACCTCAAATAGGAAGTGAAATGTCACTCAGATGACGATGTGGCTTCCTATTAGCCGTGGAGCTATTGATTTCCACAATGGTTTTTTAACCCAAAAGGACCAGAACCAGTGGCACATAATAAAAGGTAAATTTCTCAGAACCATGAGGGTCTACGAGCGGGACTCCCTTGCGTTCTGATTATTAAGAACAAAAATAAACTTGTAATTGTAGCTTTCCATTTTTGGTAGGAGTGCAGGACCCTCCCACTTGACAGTGGCTCTGTCTCCACTGTGTGGTGTGTGTTCGTGATGGTGTGGTGTGTGGGTGTGTTTGATTGTGTGTGTTGTGTATGGTGTGTTGTGGTGTGTGTGTGTGTGGTGGTGTATCTGTGTCGGGGGTTGGTATCTGTACAACACACGGACACTCACTCTCAAACTGCGCATACAGACACAACACTCTGCATATGACACCCCATTTTTCGTCTCATATACACACACACCACACACTCATCACATACACACACACACACGTCTCACACTCATACAGACATTCTCTCCCTCCTTCTCCTCATCAACCAAATCTCGTCGCGCCCCTCCCTCTCTCCATACAACACACAGCGACATTCTCTCTGCGCGATCCGCCTCCTCTCTCATGCGGATCGCTCTCTCTATAATGAGACTCTCTTCATCTACAGCCTCTCTCCATGCACTCGCGCTCTCTCCTCTACATGCAGACTCGCCTCTCTCTCTCAGCTCGCTCCCTTATGCGCTCCGCTCTCTCTTTCATAGCAGTCTCTCTCTCAGATGCGCTCTCGCTCTCTCTCAGTCGTCTCTCTTATGCAAGACTCGTGCTCTCTCTCTCATGCAGACCCTCTCTCTCTTCAACTACGCTCGCTATCTCTCATATGCAGACTTGCCGCTCCTCTCTCTCATGCAGACTCGCTCTCTCTCTCTTCTCATCAGACTCGCTCTCTCTCAGCAGACTCGCCTCCTCTCTCTCGCTCTCTATGCAGACGCCTCTCTCTTGCATCCGCTCTCTCTCAAGTCGTCCCATCATAGCTGCGGCCTCTTCATGCACTCGCTCTCTATCTTCATGCAGCTCGCTCTCTCTTATGCAGGTCTTTTCATCGACATCTCTATCCTCAGGGGACCTCTCCCGTCGACATTATACAGATATCTATAGACTCGCTACTAGCGCTGTCTTTCTCTCATACGCGTATGAACTCGCCTCTCTACAAGGCTGCATCAGCAAGCCGTCTCTTTGACTGCCTCTCTACTACAATCTCTCATCGCTTCTTCAGGAGCTTGACTTTGCTTTCTTACATCTCTCTCATGAATGCATTCTCTTGCAGCTCGGCTCTCTCTCTATGCAGCTTCTATCTCAGAGACTTCCTTTCATGCGACTCCCTCTCCATCGCTTCTCTGCACAGTACTCGCGCACTCGGTTCTTATTCAGACTCGCTCTATCTCGCTCTTTCATGCAATCTATGCTCTCTCTGCCTTCTTATACAGACACTCTCTCTTCCTAACGCTCTCATACAGACCCAAGCACGCTCTCTCATAAGAACACTCTGCATAAAGCGCTTCTGCTCTAATAAGTACTGCACTCATAGACCGTCACATTAGATACTCTCTCATACGACGCTCTCTCTCTAGCAGACTCGCGCTTCTCTCATCAATCGCTCTCTCTCATGCAGAACCTCGCGCTCTCTGTCTCATGACAGAACTCGCGCCTTACATTCGTCCTCCATGCAGACCGTCTCTCCTACCACTGGCTCTGCTCTTTCTACAGTCCTCTCTCTCATGCAAGATCGCTCTCTCCTCTCGCTCATGCAGACTGTCGCTCTCTCTCTTGCCTCTAATGCAGACTTGCTCGCTCTCTCTTGCATGTCAGATCGCTCCTCTTCTACTCTCCTCTCTCATGCAGATCGCTCCTCGCTATCTCTCTTCTCTCTCATGCAGGACGACTACTTCGCTCTCTCTTCTCATGCAGACTCGAGCTCTCTCTATCCCATGCAGACCTCGCGTGCTCTTCCTCATCTCGACTGCCGACTCTCTTTCAACGCTCACTCTCTCTCTCTTCTCTCTGCTCATCTTCGCTCTCTCTCTCTTCTCTCGTCTCTCTCTCTAACGACATCTCAACTACAGACTCTCTTTAGACTCGCTCACGCTCATAAATATGCTCACTCTCAGAAAGACTCTGTCTCACTAAAAGACGCTGCCTCATTTAGATTCCTCTCATAAAACGCTCTCTCTTCTCATGCACCTCGCTCCTCTCCTCTCACTCTCTCTCATGCGACTCGCGCTCCTCCTCTCTCTCTCGTCATCAGACAGAGAGAGCGAGTCTGCATGAGAGAGAGAGAGCGAGTCTGCATGAGAGAGAGAGAGAGAGTCTGCATGAGAGAGAGAGAGAGAGCGAGTCTGCATGAGAGAGAGCGAGTCTGCATGAGAGAGAGAGAGAGCGAGTCTGCATGAGAGAGAGACTGTATGAAAGAGAGAGCGAGTCTGCATGAGAGAGAGAGCGAGTCTGCATGAGAGAGAGAGAGAGAGCGCGAGTCTGCATGAGAGAGAGAGAGAGAGCGAGTCTGCATGAGAGAGAGAGCGTCTGTATGAGAGAGAATCTAAATGAGGCAGCGTCTTTATGAGACAGCGTCTTTATGAGAGTGAGCATCTTTATGAGAGTGAGCGAGTCTATAAGAGAGTCTGTATGAGAGAGAGACTGTATGAAAGAGAGAGAGAGCGAGTCTGCATAAAAGAGAGAGAGAGCGAGAGAGTCTGCATGAAAGAGAGAGAGAGAGCGAGTCTGCATGAAAGAGAGCGAGTCTGCATGAAAGAGAGAGCGAGTCTGCATGAGAGAGAGCGAGTCTGCATGAAAGAGAGAGAGCGAGTCTGCATGAGAGAGAGAGAGCAAGTCTGCATGAGAGAGAGAGAGCAAGTCTGCATGAGAGAGAGAGAGAGCGAGTCTGCATGAGAGAGAGAGACTGTATGAAAGAGAGAGCAAGTCTGCATGAGAGAGAGAGCGAGTCTGCATGAGAGAGCGCGAATCTGCATGAGAGAGCGCGAGTCTGCATGAGAGAGAGCGCGAGTCTGCATGAGAGAGAGCGCGAGTCTGTATGAGAGAGAGCGCGAGTCTGCATGAGAGAGCGTCTGTATGAGAGAGAATCTAAATGAGACAGCGTCTTTATGAGAGTGAGCGAGTCTATAAGAGAGAGAGTCTGTATGAGAGAGTGTGTCTGTATGAGAGAGAGTGTGTCTGTATGAGAGAGAGAGAGTGTCTGTATGAGAGAGAGAGACACTGCATGAAAGAGAGAGCGAGTCTGCATGAAAGAGAGAGAGCGCGAGTCTGCATGAGAGAGGGAGCGCGAGTCTGCATGAGAGAGAGAGCCCGAGTCTGCATGAGAGAGAGCGCGAGTCTGCATGAGAGAGAGAGAGCACGAGTCTGCATGAGAGAGCGAGTCTGCATGAGAGAGAGCGCGAGTCTGCATGAGAGAGAGCGAGTCTGCATGAGAGAGAGAGAGCGAGTCTGCATGAGAGAGAGAGAGCGGCAGTCTGCATTGAGAGACGCGACGTATGAAAGAGAGAGGAGTCTGCATGAGAGAGAGAGCGAGTCTTGCATGAGAGAGAGAGAGCGAGTCTGCATGAGAGAGGAGAGCGGAGTCTGCAGAGAGAGATGATGAAAGAGAGAGCGGAGTCGCATGGAGAGGAGAGAGAGCGAGTCTGCATGAGAGAGAGAGAGCGAGTCTGCATGAGAGAGAGCGTCTGTGTGTATGTATGAGAGGGAGAGAGAGAGGGGGAGAGAGAGAATGTCTGTGTGTATGTATGAGAGGGAGAGAGAGGGGGAGAGAGAATGTCTGTATGAGTGTGAGACAGTGTGTGTGTGTGTGTATGTGATGAGTGTGTGTGTGTGTGTGTATATGAGAGAAATAAATGGAGTGTGTCAGTATGAGAGTGTGTGTCTGTATGCGAGTTTGAGAGTGAGTGTCCGTGTGTTACAGATACACCCCGACACAGATACACACACACACACACACACACACACACACACACACACACACACACAGCGAGTCCTGCATGAGAGAGAGAGAGGAGCAGCGAGGAGAGAGAGAGAGAGAGAAGCGTGAGGGAGCGAAGTCTGCATGAGAGAGAGGATGAGAGAAGAGGAGCGAGTCTGCATGAGAGAGAGAGACGGAGAGAGAGTCTGCATGAGGAGAGAGAGAGAGAGAGCGAGTCTGCATGAGAGAGAGAGAGAGGCGAGTCTGCATGAGAGGGAGAGACTGTATGAAAGAGAGAGCGATCGGGAGAGACCGAGAGTGAAGAGAGAGGACGACGCAGAGAGAGGAGAGGAGAGAAGACCGACTCGTATAGAGGCGACGAGGAGGGAGGAGAGAGAGGAGGAGCGAGAAGAGATGTGCTGATGAGAGAGAGAGCGTCTGTAGAGAGAGAATCTAAATACTTAGGCAGCGTCTTTATGAGACAGCGTCTTTATGAGAGTGAGCATCTTTATGAGAGTGAGCGAGTCTATAAGGAGTCTGTATGAAGAGAGACTGTATGAAAGAGAGAGAGAGCGAGTCTGCATAAAAAGAGAGAGAGAGAGCAGAGATCTGCATGAAAGAGGAGAGAGAGCGAGTCTGCATGGAAGAGAGAGAGATGGGAGAGCGGAGTCTGCATGAAAGAGGAGCGAGTCTGCATGAAAGAGAGAGAGGAGTCTGATGAGAGAGAGAGAGCAGTCTGATAGAGAGAGAGAGAGCAAGTCTATGAGAAGAGGAGAGCGAGTCTGCATGAGAGAGAGAGACTGTATGAAGAGAGAGCAAGTCTGCATGAGAGAGAGAGAGAGTCTGCATGAGAGAGAGGCGAATATGCATGAGTGAGAGACGCGAGTCTGCATGAGAGAGAGAGCGGAGTCTGCATGAGAGAGAGCGCGAGTCTGATGAGAGAGAGAGCGGAGTTGCATGAGAGAGCGTCTGTATGAGAGAGATCTAATGAGGACAGCGTCTGTATGAGAGAGTGAGCGAGCGAGTCTATAAGAGAGGAGAGTCGTATGAGAGAGAGGGTCTGTATGAGAGAGGAGTTGTGTGTCTGTATGAGAGAGGAGAGTGTCTGTATGAGAGAGAGAGACACTGCATGAAAAGAGGAGCGAGTCTGCATGAAAGGAGTGAGAGGCGAGTTGCATGAGGAGAGGGCGCGAGAGTCTGCATGAGAGAGAGAGCCGAGTCTGCATGAGAAGAGAGCGCGAGTCTGCATGAGAGAGAGAGAGCCGAGTCTGCATGAGGAGCGAGTCTGCAGAGAGAAGAGCGAGCGAGTCTGCATGAGAGAGAGCGAGTCTGCATGAGAGGAGAGAGAGCGAGTCTGCTGACTGAGAGAGAGAGAGAGAGGCATGATGAGAGAGAGGAGAGAGACGGAGAGCGAGTCGCATGAAGAGAGAGCGAGGAGAGGTCTGCATGAGAGAGAGAGAGAGCGAGTCTGCATGAGAGAGAGAGAGGAGAGAGCTAGGCGGAATGAGAGGAGAGAGAGAGGAAGAGTCGAGAGCAAGAGAGATGGAGACGGAGCGAATGAAGAGAAGAGAGAGGCAGAGGAGAGAGTCGCTGGAGAGGAGCGATGCGAGAGGAGAGAAGGAGTAGCAGACGACGAGCGGAATGATATGAGAGAGAGAGCAGAGTCTGCAATGAGAGAGATGAGAGCAGCGTCTGCATGAGAGTGAGAGAGCGTAGTGGTGTATGTATGAGAGGGAGAGAGAGAGGGGGAGAGAGAGAATGTCTGTGTGTATGTATGAGAGGGAGGAGAGAGGGGGAGAGAGAATGTCTGTATGAGTGTGAGACAGGGTGTGTGTGTGTGTATGTGATGAGTGTTGTGTGTGTGGGTATATGAGAGAAAAAATGGAGTGTGTCAGTATGGAGAGTGTGTGTCTGTATGCGAGTTTGAGAGTGAGTGTCCGTGTGTACAGATACACCCCGACACAGATACACACAAACAACACACACCACACAACC
>WSYH01011757.1:0-20182 GCA_036426205.1 Ascaphus truei
TCGCTTTCCCACTTTTCTGTCCCTGAGTGTAGTTACTCACTAACAGGGTCAGTTTTGGTGGGGTTTCACGCCTCTTATTGCTCTTTGACCATCACATTGGTTTATGTCAGCAGTCTTACACTTGTGTGTTTTTTGTGCTACATTTACACTACTGATTTATCATTGCCACTGTTATGTTACTTATATAGTACATCATTGATGCATGATTGACAGTGATTATGTGCCTATACACACTTTAGTGCCCCATGTGAGTGTATATATTATATATAGCGTTCTAGTGACGTCACACACCAGAGTCAGCCCCTATTGCCTTATACCATAGGCATAGGTTCAGTGCTTTCTGGATTTATAGTGCTTATGTTCATTGTTCCATTTTGGATACACTTCAGGCATTTTGCCTACTAGCTCTTTTTTGCATTCAGTTCACCTCATTCACTTTATGTTCCGGTACCAACCATTTTATTATCAATAATAAAGCTTATTTATACATCAATCCCTGGTTTGGTCCAGATTTCTTCTGTTGTGTTGCTTATTTTTCAGGGTGTTCTCCCTCCTCAGATTTTGAGTGCATCTATAGGGTATCTTGTGTCATACAGTGTTCTTTGTGTTGTGATTACCTTCCCTGCCCTTTTGCAGCAGTCTGTACTAGTGACCCAAGTGGTCACACTAGGTTGAGCGGGTGCATCTCTATTTTGTCCTCTAAAGCATAATAAACCAGACTAAAGCATTGATGTCTCTATAGTTTCCTTTTGCCTAAATATTTCAATGTGAAAAGACGTATCATGGACCGGCCACTCAAAAATGAATGAACGATTACAATTATGCAAAAAAATTAAAATCTTTTTTTTACTCTAAACCAAGAATTAATTTAAATACAAAAAGTAGTATAAAAAAAAAGTTAGAATAGCCTATAATGACTCTATCCTGAATAGCAAGTCATAGTGTATCAATAGCCATTACTCCATCAAACAAAGTACTGTATAGCTTAGCATGGGTGTGTGCGCAAACTTTTTCCCCTGTGCCCCCCCTGCCTGCTCTCCCCCCTGCCTGCTCTCCCCGCTGCGCCCCCCTGCCTGCCCCCCTGCCTGCTTGCACCTCCCTCTCTTACCTTGTCTCAAATGACGCAACGGGGGCAAAAGCCCAAAGCCGTTGGAGATGAGGTAGTGGAATTTCGAGGCCTCGCGCGCTCCCCCGGCATTTAATTTAAATGCTTTGGGACCTCTGTAAGCGCCGCTTAAACTTGTTCTTTATTCCAATTTTCTTCCAGGGGGTGGCGAGGGGACGCTACTCTTGATTTGAATGCCCTTGCCACGGTGGGATGGGAAAATGTATCACCAGTAATCGGGCTATTACACACCGAGCAGTTGAAACACCAATAATTTCCTGGTTTACCTACCACTCAAAAAATGAATAAATACAATTTCTTGTCATCCGAAATGTAATGAGCTTGTCGGCTAAATTCCTTCCTCTTTTGAAGGCTGCAATAGGTTGCCCATGAAATACCGCCGTTACTACAGCACGACCAGGTCCATGCACCAGTGTTTGTGTGACCTTAAGGACTCCCCTTGCACGTGGAAATGTAGTTGGGAACACCAGTCTGTCTTTATTGGACCTTTTATTCTTAATACGAGAAAAAGAGATGTATCCAATATTTCAGGGGAATAACCACGTGTTCTGAGATCCGTGATAGCATGTCCCGGTTACTCCCCTCTGCTGGTAGTTCTGGACACTCTAACCATCTGAGGGAAGGGGGGAGCTTTAATAAGGGTATCAGGGTGATGGCTATCTGCTCTTAAAATCGAGTTTCTATCAGTGGGTTTTCTATAAATGGAAAAACAAGAACTAGGGCGCTGGCTCGAACCAGGGGCACCAAAAGGCGAAGAAAAGGGAGTATATACACAATGGGTGATACTACCGTAATAGGTAACAGTGGTTTTCTCCAGAAATGAGCCCTATCTGCTCAAACCCCACACGGATCTGTCCAAGATCCTTAGAACATGTGGAAAAAAGAGAGACAACAGGGGAGCAAAGGACAACATTTCATTTGTCCATGATAACTTTATTTTTTATTGTGGGACCGCATCCTTGGTTTTTTTGTCAGCAAGCACTGGACGTCGTGCTCCATTTTTTCTCTTTCTTGCTCCTTTATCCTTCCTAACAATGAATAATAATGCAGTACATCCTCTCTCTACCTTGATATGATCTAGCACTATAATAATAACAACCATATTAGTAAATGCAATGTAAAAATGGACACATTTTAAAATACGTTACCACCAAACACTGAATTTCATTTTAGTGTTTACATCTTATTTTTCCTACTTTTTACAAACTGATTCTTGATAAAACTTGTGAATGATTTTAATTACAGATAAGTTTCTCTTTAAAGGCCAATGCATTCATGCTCCGTTTGCTAAGTTGAATTCAATACATCTATATGTTAAAGGTGGCAAGCTAATGTGTAAACAGGGAAAATATTGGAACCAATTGATGTTAATTTAGTTTTAATCAATTCACATTGATCATACTTTACATGCAAATGAAAGGGGAATCATTTTCTCTCGTTTTCAAGCCTTTTAATTCTCAAAGACTTGTATCATGCTAAGAATCCATTGGGGATTTAACAAATTCATCTTTTTTACGAGCCTGTACAAATAATGCCTGGGCACTTGCAATTTAGAGTCTATCTATATTATAAATTGGAATATAGAAAGCATGCATTTTGTACCCATTATTATCACACAGTTTTAAAACAAACAGTATGAACAAAAACCTTCTGGGTGTCTTAATTCTTATTTGCAGGACATTATAAAGGGCCACGAAGAGTATTCTATTGAAGTGACCAGATTTGACTGCAGAGTATAGCTGGAACGTCAACATCTACTTGTACTTGTAGACAACTTCCGAACATCACCACTTCCAACTAGAGATGTGTGAAACTTCCATACCAGTTTGTTAAACTGATGAATTTATGACTTTCACTGCTTGCAAGTAAACGAACAAAGGCCAAGCTTTACCCAATGATTATGCTCCGTAAATTCTGGTGAGAAGTCCCCTCTTTAGCAACTTTGCTTTAAATTCTTTGAGGCAATTTTCATAAATATTGCAACCACACTTTATATAAATTATGGGGATTAAAAAAAAAAATAACAAAAATCCTCCCTCGTTCACTAAATAAAAATATCACTTGTGAGCACATTCACATCTCAGACAGGACTGCATCCTGCTTTTCCCCATTATCTCATACAGTGCTTCCACTGCAGCCAGGGATTCTGGGAAATGACATGCAAATGAGTACACAGTGTCACCTTTTAAATAAATATTGCACAGACACCAGTATATTCTCCTACTGGAGTTCAGGGTTGGTAATGACTGGCAGTGAGTGATACTGAGGACTGTGGTTTGGTTCTATTGATGGGAATTGGAGTCCACTGCACTGCTTAAGGAAAACTGTTTGCAGGCATCCTGTTCTTGTAATTGCCATACAACATAGGACCTAAGTCCTGAAAGGGTGCTACAAATGTCCCCTGGAGAAAACTGTTAATTGATCCATATATATATCCCTGAAGCAAGGGAATAGCAAACTGGAATAGACTTCAATGTATAAGGAAACTGTTTGAGCATATAGTATAGCAAAAACAATGCAGGTGCGATCGTAACAGTCACTTGGTTGAGCCGTACACAGACCAGTGTGGCGAGGTATAGGACAGGTGTGTTGGATAAAGAATGAATTGCCTCTTACCGCATCACAGTCCCTTGGATGTTCCCCTTCTCGCCCGATCACTTAGGATGCCACACCGACAGCTGGTTTGAGTGAGGGCTCTCCGGTCATGCGGATCGTGAGTTGGGAGGGCTGATCAACCGTGGTACCACCTCTCTGCATCCCAGGTCCGCCTTAGCTCCCTTGTATCCACACTCCTCCGCTCCGTCTTGTATCCCAATAAATGTGGCTGCTGCACTGGCTACTGTGTAATACAAAGCAGCTGAAAGTAGAGTGAGATATACTCACAGACAACTCTTCCGTATCTGTTCCAGATGAGGCGTGCGTCCGTCCAAGTGATTAGTAATAGGTAAAACAAAGAAAAGTCGGAGCACTGGAGCAAAAAAGACTGAACTGGCAGCGGTAAGAATAAAAATCATTTAATGGGCATAAAGCCAACCCGCTGCCAGTTCAGTCTTTTTTGTTGCAGTGCTCCGACTTTTCTCTGTTTTACCTTGTAATTGCCATATTGAGCATCAATTATCAGATCCAGGGATGCACAAACTTTTTACGTTGCACCCCCCCTTTTCCCGCCCTCTTGTCTTCCTCTCCGGCATCACCTCATCTTTGCGACGTCGTGGCGTCATGTGATGTTGTGACGTCAAGTTGTCATGGTAATGGGATGTTGCGGCATCACGTGATTGTGACATCATGGCAATGCGTCACCATTTGATGCTGCGTTGTCATTGCGATGAGTCATCACTGTGAGAAGATGCAGTTGGAGAAGCCGGAGAGAAGGTAAGAGGGAGTTACAGAGGCCCCGCGCTCTTTCCCCCGGCAATCAGATTAAATGTTGTTGGGAACATTACAGAGCCTCTGTAAGTGGAGGGCTCAGTTTGGCACCCCCCTTCGAAAATTTTGCATGCCACCTGTGCACCCCTGAATTATTCCATTTCCTAGTAGGACTGATCTGTAATATCAAGAAGATAAAGTGCAAGGAAGCAAAGAGAGTGCCCTGTATGTAACACAAGTGAGCAACTTATGATGATTAAGAGGACTATACAGTTCCCACCTCAGCAGCAATCAGCAATGATAAATATTACTGACTGGCTTTGCACAGAAACAGTGGGGGGTGATCCTAAAAAAAGCTGGCCTTAACCCCTCTGAGTGTGCAAGGGTACCTTCCATCTGCCCCTTGCCAGGTTCATTAGGGCCCCTTGGATACTTTTAACCAATGCACTATTCCCGACTCCAGTGTGAGGACTAGAAGAGGAGTACATTGACCACCCCAAACTACAGGACTCTCTTTCAACGCCTCTATGTGCAAGGGCACTGTGGCCCTTCTTATTCCTCCATCACTGCAAACAGGACGGGTTGCTGAGTTAACTGTAGCAGCTCATATATACTGTATGCTCATATATACTGTATGCTCATATACACTGTATGCTCATATATACTGTATGGCAGCAAAATGGTAAACACAATTTTCTCAACACCACACAGAATTTACATTTGTGGTTTGCAGTGTGGACTAAAAGCCATCCATTAGTTTGTAAGCTCCATGTAGGATGTTTTTTTGGACACTAGATACTTTTCAATATACAGTACAGTGCCCAGTACGCTGCCAGTGCTAAATAAGAATACATTATTACCCATCTTTTCTGGAAATCAAGCTTGACTGTTGATAAACTAAAATACTGCTCTCTGGAGCCCTATTCAATAAGCTGTGAAGCCACATCCCCATGTCTGGGAGGGCTCTGAGCTCAATTTAAATAAATAGGGGTCACTTGCTTCCCTAATTTAAAGATGCCGCTTTATAAATTATTGCAGGGGTGGCCAACTTCAGTCCTCAAGGGCCATCAACAGGTCAGGTTTAAGGATATTCCTGCTTGAGAACAGATGGCTCAATCAGTGGCTCAGTCAAAATAATTGAGCCACATGTGCTGAACAAGGGATATCCTTAATACCTGGCCGGGTGGTGGCCCTTGAGGACAGGCGTTGGCCACCGCAGGATTACTGAATATGAGATACATCCATAAAATCTTTGCCAGAATAAGTGTAGGAGATAGTGCTATCCCGTGAAGTGTTGGTGCACTTAGTTGAGATACCTGCCGAGTACTCCAGTACTCGGTGCAGCTGATTTAGCAACAGGGATCCGCTGATCCAGTGACATCGTCTGCGATGGTGTTCGCCTCCACGTGGGGTGAATTCTGGCGTGGATAATATCACCATACAGAGTCTCTTGCAACGAAGATGGTCTGGTCCGAGACCACAGGCCGCAATCACCGTGTGGCGTCTTTACTGTGTTCCTGACACTGAACACTAAAGGGGAAGTGTCCCTATCTAAGGGGCCTTCCATAAAGCAACCACAAAATATATCTTCTTGCCTGCAGAGGGAAGGCTGCAGCCCTATTGGCTGTAGTGTGTCGTGTAGCCATCTCCCAGAGCATAATGGGGCATATAGTTCCCCCATGGAGCATGTCCGTAATGGCTGCCGCTATTTCCATAGTCCTGCGCATGCGCAGGGTGTTCCAATATGGCCGCCGCAACTCCCGGCACCTCTCTGCGCATGCACAACTGTACTGTGAATGCGCGCAAATCAAGATGGCGGCACCCTGCTAAGGGAGCCGACGCAGATCTCCAGCGACCCAGTCGCCCCTGCACTACCTCCCTACGTAGGGTGGTCTAGCTGCAACCTCCGGCGGCACCCGCACCACCCACAGAGGTAAGGGGGGACCAAGGGGGATGCCCCGAGGGAAGACCTGGCCACATTCTTAATCAGTGGCTCAGTCAAAAAATTGAGCCACCTGTGGTGAACAAGGGATATTATTAATACCTGGCCTGTTGGTGGCCCTAGAGGGCTGGCGTTGGCCACCCCAGGATTACTGAATAAGAGATACATCCATAAAATCTTTGCCAGAATAAGTGCATACAGTTGTAATCCAGAGTCACTATCAATAAAACATAAGGCTCAAGTAGATTGAGAAAGGACTAAACTGCAGTACAGTACATACCACATCAAACAGATCTGTATACAATACAAAGGGAAATCTAACATGCTGTATTACAGTGAAATGTTAAAGATAAAAGAAAACAAATAAACAGCATCTTTTTGTATTGTATTGTATGTCTTTATTTATATAGCGCCATTAATGTACATAGCGCTTCACAGTAGTAATACATGTGGTAATCAAATAAATAACAGATAATATAAATAACAGATCATGGGAATAAGTGCTTTAGACATAAAAGTAACATTTCGGAAGAGGAGTCCCTGCCCCGAGGAGCTTACAGTCTAATATGTAATCTTTAGAAAAGTCCTCTTTATTTTCAGGACTGGATCGTGACAAAACCCTGACTTGCTGCCTCATATTTACAAAGTGTTTCTGAACGATATAATCCTACACAAGAAATCATTTCCCTTTGTTGTTAAAGGTGCAGTCCCATCTATCACCAAAATTATCTTACAGAAGACTTTGGGGCCTATTCTGTAAGCTATGATATCGTCATTGACTTCAATTGGGATTTCCGTGTGATACCGCCAGATTGGCGCTATCGCAGTTTATAGAATAAACCCTTTAGGCTTAAAGGCTTCTAATATTTAGCACGTCTTAACTTCCATTCATTCCATTCATTTGAATAGGAGTTAGGGCCTGCTAAAGCGTAGCACCATTTGGGGAGTCTGGAGCTTGGTTTTATAGTGTGAAGTCTTGGTAATGATGATTTCATAACTGTTGTATCATAATTTATGCATTTGCCCAAAATAGCATTATTTTCAAATATACTGACAACTTATATTGTGGGATTTATTTTAAATATAAGCTTCAATTGCTGCCAGAATTTCACTTTGGTGCTAGCTAGAGATGCGGAAAGCTAGACATTTGTAGCTCGCTAAATTATTTCGTGAATTTTGTGCAAATGTTGCAATTTTTGCTAAAATGTGGCACTTTTTTTTTAATGAAATCACATGACAATTGCACAATGTTTATGTAACCCCTCTACTTTTAGCTCTCAGATATGACTATTGCTGAGGCAGCGGCCTGAGTCCCTGTTAATAACTTACTGGGCCAGATGTGGCCTAAGGTCAGACAGCACAAAGGATATGAACACGGTATACGGGAGATACAACTAGTTTACGTATCCACTACTAACTGGAGTACCTTGCGATTCTAGAATCACTACACACAGTGTACAAATACAACACAATCCTCAAATAACACTGCACAGGTGTAAGTCTGTGTCAGTGGTGTATTAGCCACCCAATCCTGGGTATATTGGCTTTGGGATGGTGCCGGCATACCGTGTTCGTTGTGTACTAACTGTTGCAGGTCTGTTCTCCAAAAAAGACTACTTCAGCACCGCTGCGCTTTATAGTCGTTGAAGGTCCCTCCGACCACTCTTGACCACGTCTGACATTGTAGCTCTCTTCTCCGGTTGCCACTCTGCAGACCTCGGCCGAACCTGATAGCCCTCAGGTCTGCGCTGATCTTACTCAATATGGACGCCCTCCTTTTTAAAGGCTCCTCTTCCTCATAGTCCATTCTCTTCCACAGCCGTTCTAATTGGCTGCTCTCCTGTCCATCACAGTCACATGTCCAGAGCACATAGGAGAGGAACCTGCAAGGGGGCTGTGTGAGTGTGTGAGCTTATCACACAGGGGGTTATACTTACCGTATGTACAGATATTATGCTCATCACACAGGGGGGGGGGGTTACATTAACATTTGCCATTTTTTGTTTGTTAAATACATTTTTTTTTAAACAAGGTCACGTGACTAATCTGACCTTACATTGGTCATATAGGATACCAGAGAATGGATACCGTAGATGGTAACCTTTCTTCAGCAGTGCCTTAAATATAGTAAAGCAAAAATACAATTACAGCTCTCCTTCCAAATTGGTAACATTCGTACATTTAGAACCTATGGCCGCGTCCATACTCGGTGCGCGCGGCGTGAACAAAAGGCTGTACCTCCGTGAGACAGGCCATAGAGCGGCGATCAAGCGGGACTGTGCGCGTAATTCTCGAACAGACAAACAATGTTGTGTTTGTCGCACGACAGCCGGGTCACGTGCACGGTTCAGCCAATGAGGGCGAGACGCTCATATGACATCATGGCCACATCTCCTATGTAGAACAAAAGGTGTACAAACAGCGCTTATACAATCAACAAATGATGAAACCTTAGATAAATTGTCCGAATGGTAGTCCTGGAGCTGCCTGTTGAGATTGTTCTGGTATCTTGCACCCAGACTTGAATTTGTGGACAAAAGCAACCTCCTCTGGCGCTGAGGTGGGGACTTGAATTTTCTTCGTATAGACTGTGACCTCAGGAAAAACAAAAGACAAAACATGCAGGAAGCCTGCAATAGTGTATTTATTACCCAAGGGATACAAAACATATATAAGGAGCAATTTATTAATTGAATTATCTATAAAATATACATAAAAATATACATAAAAATTATATAAAATATATGAACCAGTGCTTGGCACTGACTGGTGATGTGAACAAGCTGCTTGCACACTATCACAGTGGGAGGCTTGAAATTTGTGTCCAAGACTTCTGATCTTTGCTCCGCCTGGTAAAAATTGAAAACCTACTCACCAGATGTGAATAGGTCAAATGCACTGGTTAATGGTCTTTAAGGCCGGGATGCACCGTCCGCCTGGCGGTGTTTGCGTCTCCTGCTGCCGGGATCCTATCTTGTGCTCCGTCGTGAATCACTTCATGGAATGCACCCGATCCGCTCGCGCAATGACGTCCACTGCTACGGTGTCCCAACAGTACCAAAAACCATCCAACGCGTTTCGAAAGCTCTATTGGTGTCTTTCTTCGTCAGGGATCACGGGCCACAGATCGCTTGGGCAAAAGACGTGTGCGACGCCATGCGCTCCGTCGTGCGCACGCCTACTGTAGCCGTGGCCTAAGTATAATAACAAAGGAGTCATTTAGTTGCATCTTTTGATCAAAACATGATTCAGGCCGACTAACCCCGTTAGAGTGGATAATTAGATTTTTATGCACCAGGTTTGGTGAAATACTGTATGTGAAAGTGCCCTGAAAGGGTTAAATAAATAAATGAAGCATAATGCTTTTTGTGATTTAGTGCAATTAAAAACTGGCATAATCCACTAACAAAGTTCCTATTATTATGAAGGAAAACTGTGGGTGCACAAACTCCCCAGTAAAAAATAATAATACATATAGGTCACTGCACCAACACACTTTATTCGAGCAAATACCCAGTATGTACCTGGCAGATACCTGGAATGCGCCGCTCCTCACCTCTGTCAAGCTCCGTTGTGTTTGCCTTCCCAGCCTGGGTTCATGCCTGGCTGACGGGCGGCTGATCTGTTAAATGATAATGATTAGGATTTAATAGGCTGCAATGCTTCACGTGTCTACCAGATGGCATAAATTCATGAATTGTAATGCAGTATATATATATATATATACTGTGCAGTATTGCAGCCAGCGGGAATAAAATGCTTCAATCCCTGCCTGAAAAATAACCCAATGCACTCGGGCAGAAAACAGTCACAAACCTCAATACACCCGGGTATACCCGAATTCGTGGGACTAGCCGAGCTCGAATAAAGTGTGTCGCCAGTGTCACATTTCTCTTATTCCTGTCAGCCATAGACACTCACCCCCTCTTCAGTGGATAGGGAAGTTTAGACTGACACTGGCGTGTATTATACCTTCTTGCTAATTGGAGAATTGGTACAGAGCTCAGACATGAACGGAAGGGCCAATCACATCCAAAGAACGTTTTAGTAGAACAGAACCAGGGGAGCGAAAACCTAGTTCCGCTAGTATATTGCGAGCCATTTTGGGGGGAGTGCTGTAATTGTATTTTTGTTTTCCATAAATATAAGGCCAACCTTTTTACCAGCTGCATATTTCATGAAAGGAAGGAGCACAGGTAATCTGTATTTGTTTTCCATACAGTTGCCAGTGCCGAATGTGAAATTAATTTCATGAATTATAATCACATATATATTATATATATAAAGAGACAGGGGGTGCCCAATGCTACATCCCATTGACAAAACATATATGGTGAAAAGTATAAAGTAAAATACTTCAATAATAATATTAAATACCTGGTTATTTAGTTAACCCTTTGGCCAAAGCATCATAAGCCTGCATACCAACGCCAAGGTATAACCAAATTAATGCAGGTCCTACACTACACTGCGAACCCTTTCTTATACCTCTGTAAGAGGGGAAGAACCATTATAGGTCTTGTTCCTGCAGCAAATGAAAAGACCTCCCAAGTTAAAAAGGTGAAGGAGGAGGAGTGAGCACTGGGGGGAGGTGCCACCAGCCTCCAATTGACTGCTACCAGTCAGACATTGATTAACACACATTCCCAGCTAGCTCAAACTCCCACACCCACCACATGATGAATATATATTTATGTCAACAAGACCTATAATGGTTCTTCCCCTCTTACAGAGGTATAAGGAAGGGTTCACAGTGTAGTGTAGGACCTGCATTAATTTGTTATACCAGTGTCTCCCAAAGTATGCGGCTTGGCTAGAGGGGCGCCGCGATCAGTGCCGCCAGCAGCGGGAAACAAGGGCTGCTAGTTAAATTAAAAAAAAAAAAAAACCTCTGAAGCCAGCGCCGGGTCTCCCTGGCAGCGCCTGACCCTCCGCATGCTTGCTGATGCGTGCGTAGGGGGAGAGACTTCCCCGAGAGCGGCAGGTTTGAAATTTGTGAAAAACGGGCTGCAGGTGTGTCTGTGAGAGAGAGTGTCCGTCTGTCTGTGAGAGAGAGTGTCCGTCTGTCTGTGAGAGAGGGTGTCCGTCTGTCTGTGTCTGACAGAGAGAGTGAGGTCTGAGAGAGAGAGAGAGTGAGGTCTGAGAGAGAGAGAGAGAGAGAGGTCTGAGAGAGAGAGAGAGGGGGGGTGGGGGGAGGTGAGGGGAGGTGAAGGCCGCTCACTCACCCGTCCGGCTGCTCACTCACCCATCCAGCCGCTCACTCACCCGTCCGGCAGCTCCCACGTTGATCTGAGATGGGAGGCAGCGTGTTGTGGCCGCTCCCCCGCTGTGTCCCGGGCGCGCGCTCGCTCCGCTCCCCTGCTGACTGTAGCGGCGCATTGGGGTGGAGGGGAAGTGAGTGAGGGGAGGTGAAGGGGGGTGAGGGGAGGTGAAGGCCGCTCACTCACCCGTCCGGCCGCTCCCTCACCCGTCCGGCAGCTCCCTCACCCGTCTGACAGCTCCGTCACCCGTCCGGCAGCTCCCTCACCCGTCCGGAAGCTCCCTCACCCATCCGGCAGCTCCTTCACCCGTATCTTCACGTTTTCTATCCCAGCTATCTAAGGTGGTCTATATCGTATCCCTGCTAGTCGATGATGCCTTGGCGTGGGCTTCACCCATCTGGGATCAAAGGCCGGACCTCCCCTGTGACATAGGCCGCTTCACCAAGGAGTTCCGCAGAGAATTCGACACGCCCAGACGCAAGGTAACCGCCGTCTCATTCCTCTTCCATATTTCCCAAGCCAGTCTTCCCGTGGCCCGGTACATAGTCGAATTTCGGACCATAGCTGCTGAAACCAGCAGGAACGATGAGGAATTGATGGCAGCATTCTGGCAAGGTCTCTCCGAGAACTTTAAGGACGAACTTGCTGCGCAGGAACGCCCAATGGAACTGGAGGAGCTCATTGGCCTATGCATCCAAGTGGATTTAAGATTACAGGAAAGAGGGGCCAAGAGAAATCGACACAAGCAAGGTATGCAGTCTCTCCGCAGCCACTACACAGAGGTCCTGGAATCTCTGCTTCCGGCCATGGAAGAATACCTGTGTATATTTTAAGGACTCACATATTTCAGGGTCAGGAACTTCTGGGCAGATCGAATGGTGGTGGCCGGCAGTGTTGCATGCATTTGAACGAGGGCAGGCGAATGTCCTTCATTTCTTAAAACCGAGCAACAAAACGCCACATTCCATGCAAATGTCTGAATTATTCTCACATCTTTAATTACGAGTACAGTATGTTAAAACATTTTTGAACGTTTAACCTTACAATGTTTGCCATTATAGTCACTGAACTTTGTAATGCCTTTATCTGTCTTGCTTTGTCCTCTTTCCTGATTGGCCAACACATCTGTGGACTGAGTATTCATAAATACATACAATTCAGTTATTGTGGCTGAGAAAGAGAATAGACAATAAACCCCTATTCTTAGCTGGAAAAAAAGGATAATTCTCATACTTTACATTGAAATATACAGCAATGTCATCCTTTATCCTTAATTACAACCCCTTCATTCCTATTTTAGATAATGTCAAATACCAAGCTCCGCTTATGAAAAAGTATTGAATTCCAAAAAGAGATTTGTAACGTTTGGCGGTAAGAGAAATGTTTATTCCAGGACAGACCTGTTAAAATAATAGAGAAGCAGCATTGAAATGATCCTAGGTCTCTGTCAGACAACTCACGGCTTCAACCTATTTTCTCTCAGTTACATCAGGAAGTATGAACTTGCAACCTTAGTCCTAGCTTCTTTAATCGCACACTGACAGGGCAAGAATAATTCACCGGTTGAACTAATCAAAGGTGAAAAGAGAGAATCAGTAAATGTCGTATCCTTTCGCCACTTTCATCAATCCGACTAACTGAATTTGAGCTAAAGCTGGGCAAATTTTCTGCAAAGGGAAATTAATATGTAGGACATCTGAGGCCTGGTGCTGCCCTGTTAAATTGGAAAGCCTGCGTTATATCGGAGGATTGTTATTGAGAGAGAGAATAGCTGGAGCTTCAGTAATCAGAAAAGAAGCTCTTTCAATGATAACACTGTGACCTAGCCACCCGGTACTATAGTAAAATACTTTTCATTTTCAATTTTAGTATCATGGCTATATTCTATTGCCCATTGCCGGCCCACCCATGATTGAATCTATTCAATTACGTCTGGGAAAAAAAATGTGATACATATTCAGGGCATGAAGACACTCGAGATACAGGGAAAGGAAGAGAAACAAAGAAATACGTATTTACCCAATAATAAGTTTCATTTGGAGAAGGTTTGAAAACAATTCTGCCTCGCGTTTGTCCCTGTCAGATCACATTATACACAAATGAGGTTTACAAAATATCAATTCAATTTCAATAAGAGAGCTTGAATCACAACACACGAGGGCTGAATTTACCAAATCATAACACTTGAGGGGACCCTGGTGGTTTCCAAATATTTTCCAGTCAGAGGTAATCAAAGGCAGGCTGCTGAATGCTATTACATTCAATTTCTCCCCTTTTGTTCACATCTTTCACTTCTAACGCTGTTTTCTATTCTTCCAAGTCACAGTGGTGATGAAGCCGTGATTGAAAAGACCGTCATTCACCACCGAGATGTCAGATTTGAACACGATGCTTAGATTTGTTGATACCAAACAGCATGTCCTGCTTAATTTATATCTGTAATTAATTGGTACAGTATGAATTGCTATGTTGTTTACTTAGAGATGCAATAAGTCTGTTATATCACAACCATGTGGGACAAGACAATATGACCAACAAACAAAATCCCAACCTCTGCTGTAATAGGCGAGGCTATGCAAGTCTCCTCTAAAAAAAAACCCGCAGGTTCGCGGGATCAAACTGGAAACCACAAATTCTGGCAGATATGTGTAGCCCTGGTAAGAAATGGGGCTATAGTTCTATCCTCCTCCTGGTATAATCCCTGGTAAGGGCAGGTTGCCAGGAGTAATCATGGGTTTCCCCCACTTCAAGCACTGCCCTGAGTGGTGGAGGTAGGTCACCTGACCATGTGTCAAAGCAAGAGACACAGGGGCGGTGCCTGCTGAGATCATAAAAGAGCAGTGCAGTTCCTAGGACTACGCCAGAGAGAACCCAGTAGGCCTAGTTAGGCCCTAAGCCTCCCTAGTGTAGTATTGTAGGAATGGCCATACCTCAGGGACTTGCCTATTCGCTCAATCGCCAGTGGAGCAGGACAGAGTGCTGGGGAGGATTCCCCAGATTTGAATGAATGACCACGTGGCTGCCAGAAGTGAGGAGAGAAGGGGATATTGTTTGGAGGCCATGCATCGTGGGATCATGTATGCAGTTCTTCTATATGCAGAAGGATTCCCTGGTTGTCCGAGTTTAACCAGGAAGGTACCCACGTGCACCAATAAACACACAAGGGAGGGTAGCACTGCCCTCACACATACATTTAGGGATTGTCTTGGTGGACATTTGGTGTTCTAAGGTGCCCAAGGGATAGGATGCAACCTGGACCCTTAGTGGTGTAATTGCTCCCTGGCATAGAAGGAAGGGATTGTATTATTCTGTGGCTGCACTGTATTATGTATGTGTATCTGGTGGGACCCTGCTGGTTACTACTGTGTGTGTGGTTATTTGCTTTATACCTATGCCTATGGGAAACCGCGGGCGATTACGCATGCTGCTGTTACCTGTGAAACTCACAGGAGGCCAAAGCCTCAACTTCGGGGGAGCCTGGGGTACGATATCTCATGGTGCAGCGCCTCCTCTATGAGCGTCCCAGCATAAGCGGGATAACTCCTCATAGGACGCAATAAATACTATACAACCTTCCTGAGGAAGTGACGTAGCGTCACGAAACGCGTAGAGAGGAGGAGCCCAGTACAGTGCACGTTGTAAGCTGTCACCTGCGTTGCATCTCGTGGTGTGGGGAGAACTTCGGGCGCTGCGCCGCTGACGTCATCGGTTGGCGCGCGACGTCGTGAACAAACACACCATCGAGTGGACACAGGCTGCGGACGGCATTCTTGAGCGGCATGTTTGCCCTCGCAAAATGTGAGTGTAACATCGCTGCTTTTTAACATTGTTAAATAAAATTTGCGGAGTACACTAGGCTCTCTTTCAATTTTCTCCAACCACGGTTGTTGCGGTGTATGCTGCTACTGGGACGACGCAGACTGAGTTGAAGAGAGCCACCTTAGGAACCACGAGGGGCCCGTGGAGATCAAGGTGGAGGAAGAGAGCCAAAGAACAGATTCTCTCCCCCGAATGAACAAGAAAATATCCTGTAAGTAGGGATTTTCCTCTTCAGGTTGGGGCAATTGAGTCTGTATACTGCGCAATGGTGTTTTTTCTCTATCTGTATTTGCAGACATCATAAGGGGACTACGCCCAGAGGAAAATCTACCTCAAATTGTTGATGAATCATTCTACTGCCAGGACTGACTTTTCAAACAGGACTGTCTTTCGATATGGTACTGTAATTATCATCACCACACTTTGCGCCGGGGACATTTTTTGTATTTGAACCTTGTATAATATAACTGCTTTACTGTGTTACATTATAACGATAACAATAAATAACATCAATACAATACAATGCACTAACATCAGTGGTGGTCCCCCAAAGTACTGCGGGTACTGTGGCACCAATACCCCTGGTTTTCTATCCCAGCAAGTCCCACCCAAATGAGAGTAATCGCTACCCCCTGTGGATGTAGGTGCACGTTGGGTACCTGCCTGGGTACTCCAGTACCCAGGTTCTGCTTGTCGCGATGGGTTGGAGCAGGTCCCACGTAGCGTGGCCTCCAACACAAATCCCCTCTCTCCTAAAGTGGTCCGGATCCTCCTTGCATGTGAGCTGCAGCCAGAGGGTCTCACCAAATGTCTATGGGGCTTGTTGCCTGGTCCCAGGCTGCAGGGCACCGCGTTGCCATCCGGTCACCGGTGCAAAAGCACTACTACACTGGCGACACACTTTATTGAAGTGTGGCCAGTTCCGCAAGCCGGGAGATTTCCCAGCTTGCAAGTGGCAGCCCCTCGGCGTGCCGCGCGTCTCCGATGCGCGGTCACGCGTCATCGGGTGCCTGCGCCCCCTGCACGCATGTCCAGGGCTCCCCGAGGGAGCCCTGGTGTCCCGCGATGTGGGGGACGGCGGCATGGGGGTTCCGGGGGACCCGGCGGACCCGGCAGCGGTAGGGAGAGCGACCCTCCGGCGCGCGCCAGGATACTGCTGCGGCCGAGAACGGGCAAATGCTCGAATAAACTCGGCCGCAGCAGTATGTTGCTAATGGGGCAGAGTCCCTATCTGGGGCCTTCCCTGCAACACTCCGCTTGGGTGGCACAGGGCCTAGCTGGGGCCAAAGGGGCAAGGACTAAGCCTAGCCCAGGAAGCACTGCTCCCTGGACACTACCTTCTCTATTGCAGCCCTCCGTCCGATTGACGCTCAGGCTCCTCATCCCAGAGGATATCCTGTGCTTCTCCTGCTACCAGCCTACAATTGGCAAGGATAACCCACCTGATATCCCTCCCCCCTAGGATTCTGGGACATGTAGTCCCGCTGCGGTTTATGTGGAGCCAAAACTAAAATGGCGCCGCACACCTGACTGCGCATGAGTGCCTCCCGCACTGTGAAAGCGCAAATAACAATATGGCCACCCGCACACTCCCGATATTGCACGGAGCTCTGGTGGGCACCCCAGCAGTTCCCCCTCACCGGAGGTAAGGAGGGAGACTCTGCTACACCTACATATGTTGCTGTGAAGAGCAATCCCTTCTACACTGGGATATCCACGGGTGGCGGCGGTGGCTCAGGCCTTATGTGAGCCTGCAGGTTAGCACCATAATTTCCATGTATGCAAATCTCCCTGGGGGGGGGGGGGAGGTGTTGAGGGGGAGATGTTACTCATACATTCAATGGTTTTTCTTACCTTTTATTTTAGATGTCTTCACACTCCGATTCCAGGGGTCTCACTCTCAACCACAGAAGCAATGACCTCAACAGCCACGGTCCTCAGTTACAGTAAGTTATTTTCTTAGTTATTTTCTTCTTTATCTTCATCTGTTAATTGTAATCCAATTGGGGGTCTTCCTTTAGGGCTATTCATACATACAGTGACAAGCAATGCATTTTTGGCAAATGCTTGCTTTTATTTCTTTTAAATGTATTTTGATTGTTTGCTTTTATTTATTTATGATATTTCCTATGTGTTTTGATTTTTGATTATGGGATTTTTTTTGTGTTTTCTATTTTTTATTTCTGTTAGTTTTTGTTTTTTGGTGTTTGCTTTTTAAATTGTGGTTTATTTTTGTTTTTCTTTTGCTGATTTTTTTTTTTAGGTTGACCATTGACTATGATAGTGGTAAATCATGCCCATATTATATGAGCATGATGTACTACTGTGCCAATCAATTGCTTTCTTGGTATTTGTAATGTGTATTTTGTTTTTGTAATGTGTTTTATTTTGTGCAAATTTTTATTTTTTAGCTTCCCCATTTATTGCTATAGTAGCAATACATGCCCATATTGTATGGGCATGCTTTAACACTGTGCCAATCAACAGGTAGTGGGGGTGGAGGGTGGGGGTAGTGTCCCCGGGTAGGGTGGTTAGGCCTCCCGGGTAGGTAGCAGGGGAGGGTGGGTTAACCCCTTAATTACGATAGCGGTTAATATCCACTAAGGTTATTAAAGGGTTGGGGGCCATTAGATTGTATTTTTTATTGTATTGTTGCTGGCAACGGAGGACATGGATGGTGATGAGGATGAAGATGCCCTTCATCCTGGCAGGCTGGCAAGGGTAAGTGAAACTTTTATTTACTTTATGCTGCTGGTTGTTGTTTTATTTTAAATGGGCAAATGCACTATTATCCATATCTGGATAATAGTAATTTTGCCCTACTGTACTGTATGTTTTAGGGGGGAGGGGGATTGTTAGGGGTACAGGGGGTGGATGGGTTGTGTATTGGTGGGTAGTAGGTATTGTAATGTTTATTGGGGGTAGAGGGGGTGAGTGAGGGGGTACTTGTCCCAGGATGGGTGGTTAGGCCTACCGGGTGGATTGCGGATGGGTGGTGGGGTTGGGGGGAGAGGGGGTAACCTTTCATTACCTATAGCGGTTACTACCGCTATGGTAATGAAGGCGTTAACTCCTCCCGGAAACCTTCCTGGTAGGCCTAACCACCCACCCTGGGCTAAGTACTACCTTCACTCACCCCTTCTGCCCCCAATAAACCTGCTATTGTGCCTTAGACCCTTCATTGCCTTAGCGGCTAGCCGCTAATGTAATGAAGCTGCTTTAATGTAATTTTTCACAATAGTGTATAGGAGCAGGGGGTCTCCTGACGTGAACCATTTCTGCCTCAGGGACCCCCTGCTTCCCGAGTTACAGGCCCTGGTATGGGGTGCCGGTATCCCCACCATTTTTAAATCATCTGCGCCACATGACTAGGGAATTGAAATACTGGAGGAGATATCGGCACCCCATACCGTGGCCCTTAACTCGGGAAGCAGGGGGCCTGAGGCTGAAATCAATGTGGTTCAGCTTAGGAGACCACCTGCTCCCGCACACTATTAGTAAAAATCAAATGAAAGCAGCTTCATTACCATAGCGGATAGCAGCTACGATAATTATTTATTTTTTTGGTTTATTTTGGTTTTGATACTAGTGTGTGGGAGCACGGGATCTTCGGTGGTGAACCGCATTGATTTCAGCCTCGTGGACACCCTACTTCATGAGATACATGCCCCGTTATGGGGTGCTGGTATCCACCAGCAGAATTTAAATCCCCCGGTCATGTTACGTGCGAGATTTAAAAGCACAGGGGATACCGGCACCCCATAATGGGGTCTGTATCCCGGGAAGTAGGGGTTTCCCGAGGCTGAAATCAATGCGGTTCAGCTCAGGAGGCCCCCTGCTGACGTACATACACTATTATCAAAATCAATATTTTAACTGATTTAGGAATCATCAGGAAAAACAACATTCAGCTAAAGAGATAAGCAAGTACTGTACACATCTTTTTATAATGAGCTCTAATTGGAGTTTCGGCCAACTGCATTAGAAAACTGCAATAGTTCGGAATATGCCTTTGGAGCTCTCAGAGTCGCATATATTGAAACAAATACTGTTAAGATAATTATTCACATGAATTATTTTTATTATTTTTCTGTCTATAGTCACGGAATACTATAAGATTTATTTAAATCACTGTAAAAATCACATTATTGTATTGTTTTGTTTATTAAGATCTTTTATCACAATTTAGATTTGAGCGCTATCAGATGTAAAGGGTATTCCACCCCACCCAATCGCATATATAGTGTGGGTGAGTAGAACATGCGGTGTTACCGGTGTGGTGCGTATACCTGCAGGCTCACAGGAGGTCTGAGCCTCCGCTAGTGAGAGCCTTGGGTGAATCCTCTGGAACGTATCTTCTTTCAGCGCCTCCACCTATGTAGGATTCTAGGGAAGTGTAGAATGACCCCAACATAGGAACCCACTCAGAAACCACACACACAGTGATTATATAACTAATGACTTTACTTGACATATAATAATAACCTGTGTCCCTCTCACTAGGAGACACTAACAGTGACGTCTCGCAGGACGATTCCCCAACACTAGGTGATCACCCAGTGTCCCAAGAACCCCACCCAATGTACCGTACTCCTACAGAGATAGTCAATGGGTGACTGCACAGTCACTAAGAACCTCTAGGCCTGTTGGTGCACATATGATGGTATA